>CAHIKZ030000045.1:707500-735000 GCA_903632075.3 Acanthosepion pharaonis | reverse complement strand
ATAGAAACTCGACAACCTTCCACGACCGCGACGGCACTTACCCCAAGATATGATAGTAAGGCGAGGCAAGGCATCCCTAACACTCGGCGCCAAAATCGTCCTCCATCAAAACTCGGCATAGGAAAGCCAACCTTGAGTCATGGCGATGACTCGCTAGGTGTGGCCATCCCAGCCCCCATGACACGGACGCTGGTAACAGGCTTCTTTACGGACCCAATGCTTGCGACCACCCCACAAGAGGGTGATCAACAAACGTTCGTTGGCCTTCATACGCTTCCTGTAAAGAGGGAGTACAGCTAAGTGGTAAAGGATGAGGGGCAAGACGTAAGTGGCACACGCCTCAGCCCTACCCTTTAAGGACAACCTCTTTCGAAGCCAAGTACAAACCGACGCTCCGACCTTTGCCCGTACTTTTGACCAATTCTTCTTCAGCCGGAGTCCGGGCTCGAACCACACCCCAAGGATGCGGACGGGTTCATCAGTCCAGCCGAAGGGCCCCGGAAACGTGACCCCCTTCCAAGCACCTAACCGCAAACCGGAAGACTTGTTGCGGTTAATCTTGGCCCCCGTCACCTTCCCGTACCGTTCAAGCGCCTTCTGCACCACCTTAATATCGCTGCGACACGACACGAAAATGAATATGTCATCGGATACGCAGAAACCCTAGCTCGACCACTACCAAGGAAGACGTCTATTCCGCGTAGGGCCGGACTGCACGCCCTCTCCCTTAGCTGGCGAAAGAAAGGCTCCAGAACCAAAGTATAAAATAAGGCCAACAGTGGGCAGCCCTGTCGGACCGACCAAGTCAGCGCAAAAGCGCTCGACCGCTTTCCGTTCACCTGTACCAAAGCACTGGGGGTGTGATATAGGATGATAATCCACCTGCGGAAGTCGGGTTTCAATCCGGCGGCCTGCAGGACACCCGCCAGGTACTGAAAGTCAACCCTGTTAAATGCCTTAGACTGATCCAAATTGATCAGCCTGGCTCGCTTGTCGTCTTTTACACCCTCTGTGATCGTGCGGATCAGATGCAGGTTGCTTTGAATTCTTCGTCCCTTCACAGCACAAATCTTCTCAGATCCCAAAAAGCTCGCGACAACTGACTGCAACCTCTCCTTCGGGATCTTGGCCAAAATCTTTAACTCTGTGTTTAGCAGAGATGGGCCTGTAACCCCCTTGCCCTTTTTCCACAGCGTGATCACACCCCTGGAAAATCGGTTGGGGATGGACCCCTGCCGGAACCAGTTGTTGAACACGGATTAAAAAGCGCTCTCTCTTACCGAGGGACAGGCGTTAACAATAAATGGTTACTCTGTTGACTCTCTGCCTTCTGGCAAAGAGGAACTCAGACGTGGCTATGCCTACTGGCAAAGTTTTGTCAGGGGAGGTAGAGAGATACACTACCCCGTGTATGTGGGGTCTACGGTGAATTTTTGCCCTATCGTACGCGCACAGAAAGCCCCACGTTAAAAATCGGCCTTGTACCACATCCCGACTTCTGGGGAGGACTCTGTTTAATACCGAGGTGTTAGTGATTAAATGTTTATTATAATCGTCTGGGTTCTAAACCGTGTACTATATTATGCTTCGGAATAAACTACTTCTTATTTTCTATATGTGTGTCAACCTTTCCTAATTAAAACAAGTAGCACGAATCTGATTTACATGCACAATGGTAATTTCCATTCAGTAGCTAAAGATGGTGTCGGAGTTACCTCCTCCTTCAAGTTCGTAACCCTTTCACCAGAGGTCTCTCTTTCCTGGCTATAAATAGCCAATGACCCTTCGGCTCGACCTCTTTTTCCCTTTCAGGCCTGGGCACTAACACCCCGAGGTAAATTTCTCTGCTTCCTAGAGGACTCTAACTATCAACCTCGAAATGTAGTCGCTACCTAGGGATAGCGTGCACACACGCACGCACACACAGAATATTCACACACGCACGCACATACAGAATATTCACACACACTTTGTCCTTCGTACTGTTTCCCTGTATTGTAACTTGTTATGAATATATATTTGTTGTGTATACATATATTATCGGTCTTGTTTTGTTTGCTTTCTTTTCCTTCTTCTTTGGACTTAATCAAAGTCCAACCTTTTTATGTAGCTGGGCCCGGCGGACAGGAGTATTTGAACCTTACAGGCGCTTCGTCCACGTCTGACTTCTCTCAACAAACCGTAACCGCCAACATAACAGCCACGGCCCACTACAAATGGTGACCCCGACGTGATGAATTTTGTACTCACTTTTATAATTTCAAAGTAAAGGCATGGTTTTTTAAATATGGATTTTTTAGATTATATAATGTATTGCTGGTAATTTTACTCTGAAACTGTATTTTTATATTCATTTAATGTTGGATTAATTGCCATTTTGCGATAAAAAAATTGTTGATGGTCAATTTATTATAAAATGGCATTGTTAATTATTGTCTGAGTGTTCACTATTTAGCCATAGATAGGACCCTACTCGGTCAGGCTGGAACTGGCAACAAGAGCAGTGAAGTGTTGTTTCCATCAAAATCTCCAATCTCCCGATCAGAGGCCTTGCTGCCGAATGTTGTTAATCGACGTAACCAGGACGATCGAAGGACGAAACGCGTAAGGTAGGATTTTTCCTTTTTCCCCACTTCATTTACTCAACTTTAGACCAATATGTAGATATGTATGTGATATCACACACACACACACACACACACACACACACACACACACATATATATATATATATATATATATATATATATATATATATATATATATATATATATATCAGTTGTATGTGGTCTTCTATTTTTCGAAACATATGTAATTGCAAATGTTACTCTGGAGAATATTTCTTTGAAACCGTCCAACGTATTCTCCGAAGTATTTCAAATTCTATGGTTTACGACTTCATTTAGTAGTCGTTTGGGATAACATATGTTTCATCGCCTGGATCGCGTGTCTTTTAAACCAATAGGAATTCCTCAGTAATTGGCAAGGATCCAGAAAGTAATCTAATTTAAATTGGCAGAGTAAGACAGTGGGACAACAGAAAGATATGCAAACAATATCAAAACTTCGAAAAAGCACACACTTAATTTAACAGATTCTGATCGAATAACTGCCCATTGTACATTTTTAAGCAGTGAATAAAGAGTTTTCTCTCATAATCTAATGATAACTGGTTCAACTTTCAATGGTTCCGTATCCGTGATATTTTGATTATATATATATATATATATATATATATATATATATATATATATATATATATATATATATATATATATATATATATATATATATATATATATATATATATATATATATATATATATATATATATATATATATATATATATATATATATATATATGTATATATATATATATATATATATATATGTATATATATATATATATATATATATATATATATATATATATATATATTTAACGTTGTTATTTTATATATAAATAAGCATTTAAGCAAATGTTCTACATGATATATATTAAATAACATTTATATATATCCTTTCGTTCTAAATATATTCTTTAAAGACATTATTTGACGTGTTATTTTATACAAAGAAAATCGGTAACAAGGTCAAATTTACTTGTCATGAATCTCGTACATTCAATAACATCGAATGTAAACAAATGACGTCATATATTAAAAATGGACAAGGTCCGACAATTTTTATTAATATTTTTATGTTTAACGTTGTTTTTTATATTTTATAAAGACATATTCTATAAAATAACAACGTTAAACATAAAATATGTCTTTAATAAATAAATTGTCGGACCTTGTCCATTTCTTAATATATGACGTCATTTGTTTACATTCGATACGCCAGAGCAGTTATGAATGTACGAGATTCATGGAAAATTGGAGTTTATAAGCAGTAAATTCGACCTTGTCTACCGAACGCTTCTTTGTAGCCTAAGCGGTAAGGCACGTCAGCGTATATGACGGTTCCGTATAGGATGCAGGTTCGAATCCTGTCAAAGAACGAATATTTTCTATGAAAATTTCTCGGACATTCAGGCCGGTAAATGTTATTTAATACTGTTTATCATAAACAGAGCATTTGCTTAAATACTTGTATCTATAAAATAACAACGTTAAACATAAAATATGTCTTTAATAAATAAATTGTCGGACCTTGTCCATTTCTTAATATATGACGTCATTTGTTTACATTCGATACGCCAGAGCAGTTATGAATGTACGAGATTCATGGAAAATTGGAGTTTATAAGCAGTAAATTCGACCTTGTCTACCGAACGCTTCTTTGTAGCCTAAACGGTAAGGCACGTCAGCGTATATGACGGTTCCGTATAGGATGCAGGTTTGAATACTGTCAAAGAACGAATATTTTCTATGAAAATTTCTCGGACATTCAGGCCGGTAAATGTTATTTAATACTGTTTATCATAAACAGAGCATTTGCTTAAATACTTGTATCTACAAAATAACAACGTTAAACATAAAATATGTCTTTAATAGATAAATTGTCGGACCTTGTCCATTTCTTAATATATATGTTTATATACGCCAGAGCAGTTATATATATATATATATAAATATATATATATATATATATATATATATATATATATATGATATATATATATATTATATATGTATATTTTCAAGATATATATATATATATATATATATATAAAATAACAACGTTAAACATAAAATATGTCTTTATAGATAAATTGTCGGATTGTCCATTTCTTTAATATATATATATATATATATATATATATATATATATATATATATATATATATATATATATATATATATATATATATATATATATATATATGTATATATATATGTATAAATATATATATATATATAATATATATATAAAAAAGAAAGAAAGAAAGACAGAAAAACATAGTGCAGTAAGGGATAGCGTCTCGGATTGAGGAATCGGGGAGCTGAGTTTGAATTCCAGTCGAATCCATTACATTCAATTACGGACTAATACATTGGGAAAGGTATGAATCCTCGTCTTCTCCCCCACCGTATATGTGTAAATAGCAGGATAGACCGGGTTTTATAGCCTTGAATGGCAACTGGTCTACTGCAGAAAGAAATTGCAACCTACTGCGGGAAAAAAAATCTGCCTGGTCAGGCATGTATTGAAAGATACATGATCGTTTAAGCGGGTATCACTCATGGCACATAACTCACTGGCGTCTGTGGTAGCTGAGTTGCACGGTGGAAAATAATTTATCACCTACAACAAAATGGAGACGCCTTTGAAGCCTAACGAGAGCGGAAATTGAGGATTGTGCAGCTTTTAAACTAAATATGACATCAGTACTTGACATAACATAACAGTATTCTTTTCTTTGATTTTAGAGTATTTATTCAACTTGTTTCAATAAATATTTTACTAGTCTTTGTTTAATCTTAATTGCAGTTTTTATTACTAAATTTCCATGCTGTGAGTGTAAACAACGTGGATAAGAATTGGCGACCACAATCCTATGAATATAAAAAACTCAGGTGACATAGTATTGACTCGGGAAAGAAATGACAAAATCTTCTACAGAAGGTATCGACGGAGAGTGCGAAGAAAGGACTAAGCATAAACTACAAGAAGCCAGAATGCACAGTCAACAGTAAGCCGAAGAGCTCGAAATGTGATTTGCAGGCCGGGAACACTAGAATCAATCAAACGCAGAAGTTTAAATATCTGGAAAGCGTCTTCACAGAGGACGGTAACTGAGACACTGAGATCCGTAGACGTATTGGGATGGCCAAGGACACATTCCAACAGCTGAGCAGAGTATTGTGAGACAGCAGAATTTCTTTGGTAACAAAGAAATGAATATTGAAGCTGTTATGTGATATCTGTTCTTCCTTACGGCAGTGAATGTTGGATGATTTCCTCAAAAATATAGAAGAGACTCGACGCGACGGAGATGTAGTTCTACAGAACAATGTTATGGATATCATGGACTGAGCGTGTGAGCAACGATGAGGTCTTACAGATGATGCAAACAAGGAGAAGGCTTATACTTAACATCAGGAAGAAGCAGCTGAAGTTCCTGGGACACATAATGAGGAATTAGGTCTTGGAGAATTTGATACTCACGGGTGGAATAGAGGGAAAGAAAGACAAGGGAAAAAGAACGCTTAGCATACCTGGCGGACTTAAGTAAGAATAGAAAGGGGCGTAAGGCAAGGATGCGTCTTCTCACCCGACCTGTTTAAGTTATACAGTGAGGCAATTCTGAGAAAATTGGAAACCCAACCAGGATTTAGCACTAGTGGCCACAATCTTAACTACACAAGATAAGCAAATGACACAGTACTGATAGCAGACACGGAAAAGAAATTACAAAAATGCACAGTCATCAGTAAGCCGAAGAGCTCGAAATGTGATTTGCAGGCAGGGAACACTAGAATCAATCAAACGCGGAAGTTTAAATATCTGGGAAGCGTCTTCACAGAGGACGGTAACTGAGACACTGAGATCCGTAGACGTATTGGGATGGCCAAAGACACATTCCAAAAGCTAGGCAGAATACTGCGAGACAGGAGGATTTCTTTGGTAACAAAGAAAAGAATACTGAGCTGTCATGTGACATTTGCCTTTCTTTACGGCAGCGAATGTTGGACGATTTCCTCAAAGATGAAGAAGAGACTCGTGGCGACGGAGATGTGGTTCTACAGAAGGATTATAAGGATATCATAGACCGAGCGTGTGAGCAACGATGAGGTCTTAGAGTAGTTTGCAAACAAGGAGAAGGCGTATACTTAATATCAGGTAGTGGCAGTTGAAGTTTCTGGTACACATAATGAGGAAGGAGGGACTAGAGAATCTGATACTCACGGGTCGATTAGAGGAAATGAGAGACAAGGTAAAAACAACGCTTAGCATACCAGGCGGGCTTAAGTAAGTGGATAACAGGAGGCGGTCTTGGGGAGGAAGCAGAGGGATGTAACTTGTTGAGAGCTACAAGGGACAGAGGGAGCTGGAGAACTATGATAGCCTACGTCCTGAAAGGACATGACACATAAAATGAAAGGAAAGATATTTATCAACCCTACTTATAAATGTCGTAAGTTCAAATCTTGCTTCGTCCTGGGTATGACGATAAAATAAATCCGGCAGCAGATTAACCCTTTATCCGGTGTAGAAGTGTATATCCGTTTTTACTGAAAGTGATCTTTTTAGACATGGACTATTAAACACGTCTTAAACATAGCGTTCAAAAGATATCTAAAGACGTGTTTATACGTCGATCTTGATTATTCTTCTTCTACTCTTGAAACGAGGTTAATTGTCAGCTCATAAATATAGTAGGGGTATATTAGCTAAGGCTCGAGAACTTCAAGGTGCCTTAGGTTCTTAGTTACTATATTAAAAACAAATAAAAAAATCTTCTGGAAATGAAACGTTTTTCTCAAAATAATTGACAGGGAAGGGGTTAATTGAACACGCTATTCACAGGATATCGGGTATGTTTGTTAGAATTATTTATCGTCTTTTTGAGTTCCTTTCTTTAACTAACATCATCTGTGAGGTACACTTGTTTCAGAATATATCGTCTGATATTTACTTACTAGTTTCACTCTAAATATTTTCTCTTGTCCTTATTTTTTTAAACAAAATAACAAAGAAAAACAAACCATAGCACCTTCCTCGGCGTTGACGTGTATATACGTTTTTTTTTTTGTTTTTTTTTTTCTGCCTAAAGTGTCTTTTTCAGAAACTGGCGAATGAACACGTCCAAATCAAAAGCAGCTGCAGACGTGTTTATACGTCCATCTTGATTCTTTTTATGTCCTTCTGAACTTGAAACCAATCCAATTGTCAACTCCTACGCCTGGTAGAGGTGTTAGCCTCCGCTCGGGTACTTCAAGGTACCTCAGTTTCTTAGTTACTATAGAAAAAACAAATAAAAATATTTCGTCTGAAAATGAAACATTATTCGCAAAATTAATGGCGGGGAAGGATTTCAAAAAATTATAATCTAAAAACTATATATCTAAAACATCGTTTTACATTGAAAGTATAAGATTACGTAAAAAATATTTTAATTCGGCATTAAGTAACCCATAGAGGTTTTGATATTGCTAAAATTCAATCAGTTAATCAAACATTTTTTTTCTTGGAGCCTTAAATACCGAAGCTGAATTTTCTTATAAAAAGTCTCAGAAAGTAAGATGAAGCACACATTAAAAATAATGTAATGACTTAAAATGCATCTTCTTATTAATATTTTTGTCATATTTCGATAATACTATGTGCTACTTATGGCGGACCAGCCGGTAATCTTTTGAAGCCCAACGATGTTAAATTTTGAATTTCGCCATTTCAGGCATTTCCTAAGCTGCTAAAATTTGCATTTCTCCATTTGCGATTTTAAGGACTATTTTTGAAAGATCAGTACAAATAAATTTCAGTATTAAAGACTTTTGGATTTATTTTGAAATTCCTGCGCATACTAAAAAAATAAATCTCGTTCCTTGCCAATTTCTGGGGTTATTCTGAAAACGTTTCGCTGCAATATAAGCCGTTTTACTATTTTGGAAACTTAAGTCACTAAAATTTAAGTTTCGCTGCTTGCAATGTTTTCCAACTACTGTCAAATTTATAGTTTACTTTTGAAAGG
This sequence comes from Acanthosepion pharaonis, assembly GCA_903632075.3. Classification (NCBI taxonomy): domain Eukaryota; kingdom Metazoa; phylum Mollusca; class Cephalopoda; order Sepiida; family Sepiidae; genus Acanthosepion; species Acanthosepion pharaonis. The sequence continues at coordinate 726,358 of CAHIKZ030000045.1, read as the reverse complement.
CCAGAACTACTAAATTAGAGTATTTCAGAACTACTAAATTAGAGTATTTCACTACTTCAGACTTGTAGTTAATTTTTGAGACGCCCGGGATGATAAAATAAATAACTTTATTTCTTGTGATATTTTGTGCTAAGATTTTTAAATCTTACAGTTACAAAGATCTCGCTATTTGCAACCTTTCAAATTGCGTTTAAAAGCCCTGTTCTACTAAAATATGAATTTATTTAGTAACGACTTTTTTGTCTACTTTTAAATTTCATGTCCAAATAAAATTTGAATTCCACTTTTGAAAACTTAGCCCTAGCAAAATTTGAATTCACTACTAACGATATTCGGTGGTACTAATGAAAGACCAGCACCAATAAAATGATATTTGCTCTACTTGTGACTTTTCGGACAAAAATGAATATAAATCAAGCAGACTTGGGTTTAAATGAGGTGAAATCAATTCAAAATTTATCACCGATAAACTTTCATGTGTATCCTATATTTCCAGTTGGTCTCCCGATATAAGGCTCGAAAGCCACTCAAAGAAGAGGTCTAATAGATGAACATATTATAATGGCGTACAAAGGGAGTAAATGTTCCATATATAGCAAGCATAAACGTTGGCCCTCAATTTGAAGATGTTATGATTATGGTGATCAGAAAAGTATCCTCTTGGGAGACCATCCCGCAATGAATTAGTTCTGGGTAAGAGTTGAACTTACTTCTCAGCAAAAGAGTATGAAAGGAAGATGGATGAGTCGACTGACATGGCAGATCCCAGCTGTGACGGTCTCCACTGGTGAGGCAAGAAGTACGCCAGAACATTCCTCATTATTATAAGTAGTTAGGTTCGCTTATCGTCCGATTCATACACTTCCACGGACTTTTGAATCTGGGTAGCGGTTTATCTTTTCTTGTTTAGGATTGTGTTTCCGGTTCCTTATAAAATCTATTTCAATTGTAAACTTCTAACATCTCCACCTAAACTCTGAAATTCTATTTACTTTTTAATCATTTTTTCTCTGTTTATTGTTTATTTTTTCCTCAATAGATATAGATAGATTCAGCTATCGTTCGATTCACACACCATCCTGGTCTTTTGAACAAGAATAGAGGTTTATCCGCTGTTCCATGTTTGGGATTGCGCTTCCGGTTTCTTTAAAAGTATTTCACTTCCGGTGTCCCCTTGCGTCTCGGAGGCTTTATAACTTTGCTTCAGGTTGTTACACTTACTCTGTAACGCTCTACTTCGAGTGGATCTTGGGCCTTGTACAATTTGGAAATAGCGATTGAACAGCGAGAGGTTAGCAACATCACCTCTGTTGGAAATGGTTTATTGGATGGAACACAATTCATCACCTAATAATTTGGGTAAACTCTTTTGAACTCGGTCGAGATTAAAACGTGACGGTTAGGCAGCTCCGTCACAGATATGGCAGCAATACGCAATTTGTTTTGGTCTAATCTGGCTCTTGTAACGATAGAGCCCTGGCGATTAGAGTAAGATACGTTCTTGAACGGCAGATGGAACGTACGTTGGCTAATTTTACAAAAGTGACAATTACGCTTGTTATTGTCATGTATTGTTTAGTCTCCTGTTTAACACTAATATTGAATGAATCGTGGTTCTTTACTTTTTTTTTGAAAACGCTATTCAATTTCAGCAAAGAAATCAAAGAAAGACAAAGTCCTAAACTCCAATGCAATAATTAGATAAAGATCTAATAAACAGGAAACGAAACGCTTCAAATTTCACTTGTAAAATTGAAAAGAATAATACAAAGAGTTTATTACTTTTCTTGGTTTGACTTCCAGCAAAAAAACAATTTAATCACATCAAGACGTTCGACACGTTCGATTTACCTATTGTATTATTTTTACAATTAAAAAGAGAATGGAATTGTTTCATTTTTTCTTATTCGCTCCGAACTTTTTCAAACTTGAATAGAGAATTAGAAAATATCGGCGACCACAAGGAAAGACAGTTCACTGTCTTGCCACAAAAAAAAAATCTCTTCAGAATCTATCTTTCATATTTACAAATCTTTTATTTGTCTGTGCATTGAGTACTGTGGCCATATCTGGTCTGATGCGCCTGTTCTATATGTAAGGATTCTTGATAAAATCCAAAGACGGATTTGTAACGTAATCGATCTCAACCAAGCATCTCGACTTCAGTCACTTTCTTATTCTTTTACACTCAGTAATCCCTTGTGTCTTAGTGGCTTTACTGCCTTACATAGGGTGATATGATAACAATGAATTTATAATATTTCTCACCGAAGTGTCGTGGCTTCCCACTGTCTTTTCTACAAATATTTTCATGGCAGCTGCTCTGATGAGATTTTACCTCTGGCGGCCCGAATGCATAAATTTAAGGTACCACTTTTTTTAGTATTGAAATTAGTTAAATGCAACCGTCACTTCTACACCAGAAGGTTCCTTTCTCGCACTTCCCAACTTCTGTTTCCTTGCTTCCCTGATAACTACAATCCTCGAAAATTTAAATGCAATGCCAATCACCATATTTTGTCTTTTTTTAAAACTCCGTTTATCTTTTGTTCTTCCTTCAATTCTCTCCATATTCTCTTTCACTTACACTCCCTGTAACTTCCTGCATACTAGTGGTATTCCCGCCTTGCATGTGGTGAAATGATTAAAAAATGAATAAAATTATGCAGATGAGACAGTACTGATAGCAGACACAACGAAAACTACTACGGAAGGTAATAAATGAAAAGCGTGAAGAAAGGACTAACTTACAATTTAAAAAAAACAAAAAACAATGTATGGTTGTTACCAAAAGAAACAGCTCAAGATACGATCTACAAATTGATTGGTTTCGTTTGGTTTATTTTACAGCATATCAACCACAATGAGTTATTTAATGCCGACAAAATTTTTGTTTCTGGAAATATTTTTTCTTTAAAAATGTATAGCTGGTAATATCTTCAAAAATGTATTGCTGTTAATTATTTATTTTACAAAGAATTTCTGGTATTAAAACCTATTTTTACACTTACATAGTGTTTTAACCCCAGATTGAGGGCTAACTATTTACCCATAGCTGGGACCCTTGTAGGTGCTACCACCCCAGGTCAGGGTGGACCTGGGAACACCAGCAATTTAGAGGTGGTTCCACACTTCCCCAAACCTCCTGATCAGAGGCCCTCCTGTTGGACGTAGTCTTAGACAGGGACGGTTTATAAATTGAAAACAAAACACCATCAAAGAATGGTGGTAAATAGACCCACCTATCGCCAGGCTCACACTCTTCTCCTGTCTTTTTAACAGGAGTAGAGGCTTATTATCTTTTTATTTTCTGCTTAGGATTGGCTTCTGATTACTTCTAAAGTCTTCTAGTTCTCTTTCACTTTCAGTACTTCCTATCCTTTTAGTAGCATTATCGCCATGCTTGCGGTGAAATTCATAAATTTTTAGATACACCTGTTCCTCAACGCAATGCAGTTCGTAACCTTGTTGATAAATTTCAGGGAACAGGGCCAGTGGACGATTCAAAACGTTTTGGAATGCCATCAAAGTTATCGGAGGAGAAACTGTTGGATATTTCTAACAGTATGCAGCAGTGTCCAAGAAAATCATTACGAAAGTTAGCAGGTTATTGATCTTGAAAATACTCATAAGACCGTCAGACAAAACTCTTCCCAGAGAAAATAATGGAACAGAAAGCAACTGATGATGAAAAACGACTGCAGTATTACAGACGGTTCCAACCAATTTATCGAATAGAATACTGTCAATGTGTTGGTTGTGACATTTTTGTTACCGGCTAAACATGTTTCCAGCTCTAGTGTTTTGTTAATTCGTACAAAGCAAGATAGTGATCATCCAATATTCCTCATAGTTTACAGAAAACAGACCTACATGATCTCAAGGCTGGAGTGTTGGTTGCGATTTCAAGATGTCGAATTCTTGGTCCCATTTTCTTTATGAACGCAAAAAAATCAGTGGGCGTTTTTGCAGATTCTTCCCATCTTCATCGTTCAGGTGAGGAAATCAATGACACATGATTGCAAAAAGACGTCGTTACTACCTCCACATCTCATAGATCGAGAACATTTTTGACGACCGCATTATTTTCAAAGACTTGTAGACCCCGCGATCGCCAGATCGAAATCCACTAGACTTTTATCTGTGGGGTGCAGCAAAATCTGCAGTGTATCGAGATCTTCCGTGCTCTCTGGATAATTTGAAAGAAGAGATAACATTGTTCATTCAGTCTATTTGAAGAGAGTCAATGATAGCTACTTTCAGAATCTAAATAAAGATCAAAGCCAGCATTTATGCTAACGGGCGTCTCTTTGTTTATAATTTTCATTCATATTTTTCTCCTGTATTCTCTATTGAAACATATATATATATATATGGAGTTTTCGATGGATAAATTATAGACTAAATTATACAAAAATGAAAATAATACTAACATCTCATTTTAACAGATATATTTACCAAAATTACACAAAAATATCTTGAAAAACTAAAGAGTATATTTATTCAATGAAATGGTCTTTAGCTTCAACCACGGCCTTCGGAATCTTCTGAAACTGTTCTGGACGGTCTCCTTGATTAAATCGGTGAATGATACCATAATCCTTGGCTTCAATTTATCTTTGGTGTTACAAGGATTTTTGTTGGTCACTCAACCAACTGCGCCCCACACATAATAATCAAGAGGGTTTCAGTCTGGGGAATTAAGTGACCAGATATAAGGGGTGTTGTGTTCGTAGAAATCTTTCTACTTGCGTGGCATAGTGTAATATCTACTCCACATTTTCTGACAATTTCCACATATTTGTGTTCTTTTGCTTTTGTAATAATGTTTTAAATTTTAAAAAATATATTATGGTCACCCTGTATTTCAAACGAGCAACTAACTGTAGTGTTCAGAATCAAAATAAAAAGTATCCAATTCTATATCGATGTTAATGGGCGCTATTTTCGACATTTTTTATCATTTTCATTCCTATTCTCCTCTTATATTCTATATTGAAACATACCTGTTAATAAAAATATGACTTCCCGAACACATTATTGAACTAGAAGTAAACGTTTCCAAACTGAAATTAGGATCTGGGCTTGAAATAAAAGTTGTGTATCTATACTCAATCAATCATAAGAATTCTGGATTTGGATTTAGTAAATTCCAAGCACTTCAAATAATTCTTTGTATGGATGAATTATAACAATTTTATTATAGCATTGAATAAATAGAAGATTGAATATGGAATAGGCTTAATAGTCTCGTCCACAAAATAGCGTCGAGATATAATCTCGTCCATTTCTTAATAGTAGTCTCGTCCAATTCAAAATAGTCTCGTCCAATTCGTCGTTTCAATTCGTTATAATCTCGTTCAATTCGTAATAGTCTCGTTCAATTTGTAAGAGTCTCGTCCATTTCCTAATAGTCTCGTTCAATTCGAAATAGTGTCGTTGAATTCGTAAATTGCTACAGAACCAGATCACTAAATTGAAATTAAACCCCTGCACATATAAAATAATTGCAACTGACAACGGTGTTCAGAACCAAAATAAGAAGAATCCAAGCCTAAATTGATTCTAATTGGTGCCACTTTCGACTGTTGACAATTTATTCCTATTCTTCTCACGGATTCTCTGTTGAAACATGTCTGTTAATAAAAATGAGTGCATACTGATTTTCCGAACACCTCGTTGAACTAAAATTAAACGTTCTCTCTGTTATATGCCGTGTCAGTTGAGGACATAGACGATCACGGCCCTCCACATCCTCCTATCCCTTGTGGTATTAATCAGACCAAAATTATGATCTAGGATTGGAACAAGATTCGTGATAGCATATGAATTGAATCCATCGTAAGATTTCTGGATGTGTATTTAGTAAACACTTCAAATATTTCTTTGGATAAACTATCACAATTTTAGTATAGTACGAAAAGAACTTGAACATAGAGTAGAACATTGATTTGAAAAACACGAGTCATATTCTTAAATCGCCTCTTCAGATCTAGCCATTCATTTCGATGTTTTGTATATTTAAACTGTCTGTTTAAAATTGTTTTGACCGAGTTAAAACTATGGATCTTGGTGTCTGTCTGCATTTCTGACATGAGGTATTATGTACACTATTTACATTATTCGGACTATCGTCCTTATCTTTGTTGCTATATTTATCACAACGTTTCGTCCGTTGTACGTTCCGGCCTTCTTCAGGTGGTTGGAATGTCGAACTGAACCCTTTATTTCGCTCGCTGGGGTTAGACTGTTCTAGTTCCTGATGCCATGTCTAATGGATGTCAGTTATCAGTTATCTCCTGTTAATTGCCGTCTTCAAGTTCTCCACTGCCTGATTAAGGTATTGAACTCACACTCTTTGGATCTTGGTGATATTAGATTTAGTCGAAACGTGTGGACTGGCGGTACAGAATCACAAATGAAGAATTTACCAAACTAACAGAAACTTGATTTCTTTAATACTTCCAATTTTTATTATCTCTACCAAGAGTTGTAAGAAAAAAAAAACAGTGTTCGGAATGTTATTGTGCCATTTTCTAATCCTATTTTTTTTTTTTCAGACTTTATCTCAATGTGGTTTTAACTGCTCAAGAACGTGTATTTCTCGTCGAACACGTATCTCGAAAAGGTGGTTGTTACACAGATTTGTTGTGACATCGTTTTCAGATACAGCTGTACAACATCGGAACGTAGTTCCTAACTTTGTTGATACATTTCGGATAACAGGATTAGTGAACGATGCCAAACGTTGTCGAAGTCCAGCAAGGCTATCAGAAAAGAAACTGTTTGATATTTCTCGTGTCATATTCTTAAAAAGCCTCGAAATTGTCATATAGATGCCATCCATGGCTGCAGACCCATTTAGAAATATCTAAACTGTTAGCTGAATAGAAGCTTTTTCTCAAATCCCGGGTTAATAATGGCTTTCAGCGAATAATGTCTGTGGACCTTGGCGTGGACCACCCTTTTTGAACTGAAGAATCACTGAAAAAGAACTATAGCAGATCGCAGAAAACACATTCCTTGAAGACTTCCTGCAGTAGCAACAATTAAAAGTGATATGCACATGTAAATCGAAGAAAAAAAAACATTGACATAATGAAGATTTTGATGATCAAATAAGAGGTGAGGAAGGAAATTACTCATCAAAACTGGAAGAAAAATAACAGATACTGGGTTTGAGAAACTTATTTTTTAAGAGAAAGATTTTACAAATTTTTTAAGAGAAAGATTTTACAAATTTCAGTGAACTGTTCCTCGTTTAATGAATGTCTAATTTTTACTTAAAAGGAAACTGCTAATATTACAATATTACCAAATGACTGATCGTCCTGGGTACGACGTTAAACTGCATCCAACAGCAAGGCCTCTGATCAGGAGGTTTTGTGGAACCACCTCTTAATTTCTGATGTTCCCAGGTCCACCCTGACCCGGTGTGGTAGCACCTGTCAGGGTCCCAGCTATGGGCAAATAGTGAACTCCTAGTCTAGCCCGCGTCCTGGGTATGACGATAAACTACATCCGAGTCCATGGGTATGGCGGTAAACTGCATCCGCGTCCTGGGTATGGCGATAAGCTACATCCACATATTAGGTATGGCGATAAATTACGTCCAACAGAAAGACCGTTTTTGAAAAATTAAGGTTGTCGGCTATACGGTTTTGGAAAAGTAGTATTACCAGCTATACGTTTTCGAAGGAATAAAAATATTGCCAGCAGTGTGTTTTTGAAAAATGATATTACAAGCTATACGTTTTTGAAAAAAATGATATTACCAGCCATACGTTTTTGAAAAAATGATATTACCAGCCATACGTTTTTGAAAAAATGATATTACCAGCCATACGTTTTTTTGGATTAATAATATTCCCAGCTGTACGTTTTTGGAAAAATAATATTACTAGCTCTACTTTTTTGAAAAACAATATTCCCAGCTATACGTTTAAAAAAAGAAAAATATTACCAGCTATATGTCATTTAAAAAAATCTTATTCAATGGAATTGTAACTAGGGGTCAAAACACTGAAAGGATGATGTTTTTTTTTTTTAAAAAAGAAAATAAAAATAATGTTGCCAGCTATACGTTTTTGAAAAAAAATAATGTTGCCAGCTGTGGGTTTTTTTTAAAAAAAATGTTGCCAGCTATACGTTTTTGAAAGAAATAATATTGCAAGCTATACCAAAATCATTTTCGGCATAAAGTGACCACTAAGGTTGGAATACCGTTAAACAAAAGAAAGAAACAAACAAATCAAATGTTTGATGTATTTTAACGGCGTTAGATATTTCTATCCTCTTTATATTTTATCATAAGAATACATTCTAGCAATAAAGTGAAACGATGATTTTCATTAATAAGAAATCATAGTTTGTCTGAATAGATGGTAGCGACACAAAACGCTGGCCTTTGCATAAAGTGGAAGAAATAAAAATAGAGATCAAATAAGACCGTCTGCGAACCGTTCGTCTGCTTCCAGCTGTAGAGGTCGTGATGTTTCCCATTCCTAACACTTCTGGAAGAGTCAACAAAATAAATAGCTCTTGATATTTCTGTTCTTTAGTTACCTTGCCATCAGCGTATTGGTGCAACTCGCACGTTAGTAGGTCGTTGGTCAGTCGAAAGAAAAATGCTTTATTTCTAGTTCGCCCTTCCTTTCTTTCTATCTCTTTCTCCTTCTTTCTGTTAGTCTTTCTTTTACGGACATGTATTTTTTTTCTCTCGACTGTTCCTATCCCCCGATCTTGTAGTCATTAATCAAAAAAACATCGGAGTCAAGTTTCACGGGGAAAATCCTGACAACTAAATGCAAATGATCAATTTGTTTAAAAATGCAACAAAAAAGTTAGAGTTTTCTTTAAATTATATAAGCCTCTTGAATTAAAACGCCCATTTTATTTCCTTTCTGTGAATGTCCTTTTTTCATTCCTGGCCGATAGGCTGTGAATTGCAAGCGCATATCACATTAAGTGCATGAGAAACTGTTCCTGCAAGCTGTATATAAAAAAAATATACAGGGTGATTAAAAAGTAACTCTCGACTTTAACATACTCATAATTATTAACTAAAATTTTTGCAAGTAATTGATAAAGGAAAGCGTTGATCATGAGGTTTTATTTAAAGTTAGATATAGGCACCAGATTTCATTATCAGCTTCTTGGACCGCCCAGGATTTCACCAGGAATACTTTTGGTATTTAAGACATAACTTCTTGTATTAACTCTTCAAGTTCTTCCAAAATCTTGGTTTGGTATTGTTGAAACTTGACTAATGCATGGAATAATAATGCAACACAAAATGTACTTAGAATAAAACGTATTGAAACAAGAAAGTGTACACAATATTTACATATAGTCTTTTGTATATTCCTGTTAAGACCGTTCCTGGAGAATGTGTTGACTTAGTCGCAGTCGGGCAGAGTCTCTGGATTGAATCTCTTGATTCCTCTCTTCCCGGTACCAACCATATTTATATGGTCGGTACTCCACTATGCAAATTAGGTGGATCCTACCACAACAGGTATAGTCGTCTTGCTCCTTTAACCAACCCTAAAGAAAAATGTCACATGTTAAGTCAAAACTCCTGGCTGGCCACTCATACATAAAATAGAGTGTTACTTTTCAATCACCCTGTATTATTACTGGCTTCCGGACATATAACATTGAGACACTGGTTCTCGTACTATCACAGAAGTTAAGCAACGCCGAGTCTCGTCAGTACCGAGATGGGGGACCGCTCGGGAATGCCAGGTGCTATCAGCTTGGATGTGCATATGATGGATAAGGGCTCGGAATTAGTAATCGGACAGCCAGTTCTCAATTCCACTCGGGTTCGTAATATTCACTTACGACTTGGGAGAGATATCGATACACCGCTACTCCCCCAGCTATGTGTTATTTAGTAGGATGTCTATCAGTAAATAATTATTTTTTTACAAAAATATTCTTACAATCTAAAAATAATTTCTGGCTTTAAATAACCTGAAAGACGATGATGAGCTATAAAAATCAAAGCAGGCTTCAAATCAGTTAATGTTACGGCGCAATTGATCTTAAAAAAGGCTGCTTAATTCATAGCAAATATAATTACTTTTATTAGAATATTCCAGTCGGTATTAATGATGAAATATACAAGATAAAATTGTAATGAACTGAAAGAAGGTGATCTTGTCACGGAGAAAAAATATTTGAAAAAGAAAAGTGCTATTCTAAATGTAGTATTAACAGCAAGAAAAAATGTCTCCAATCATATCAAACTCAAACAAGTACCACAACCTAAATATCTGGGAATTATATTAAAAGATGGCGGAGACTATGGCGTCGAATTCCAAAGCTTCATCGGAATAACGAATGATATCTAAAAAAAATAAACAAATCTAAATAAACAGGAAAAGTCTGTCACAAACAAAGAGTGCTGTAAACTGAAGTATTATTATGATTAGCGTACCCAGATATCTATCTTCTTTATATATCTATAATTCTCAAATTGTATGTGTGTGTGTGTGATCAGATGTTGTTTATTCGTTTCCAGTTTTCATCCGATTTCGATGGAATTTTTTTTGTTTGATAGATAATTATTCAGTGCCGATTTTGGGTTCAAATTCGCTGGAAAAAATTACAACCTTGAAAACTGATGTTTTTTTACACTTTGCACAAGCATCAAAGGCAAAATTTAATGTCTGTAAAAATCAGACTTCAATCAAGTTAGAGAGTTGAAATCTAACGCAAAAGATTATTAGAATTATAAAAATAAAATTATATTATAAATAAAAATTATCGTATATTATTATGACGGTCCATGGAAGAGGTTCCTTCCTTGCAAGATTGAGAACGCAAAAAAGGTCCTTTGTCATGGTCACTCGACCCACTTCAAATTGTTTGACTATGTGCCACAGTTGCACAAATTGTTGTTACTAATATTGATTTTCGGGTGGGCTTAAACGAATTGAACGGCAAATATTCCCAGTAATGAAACACCAGGTCGAAAATGGGTTATACTGCTAGTATATCATACTGTCTATTTACTGATTAAACTAGGTGTCTAAAACTTGATTTACTGCTAATTCGCGATAGATTTCAGAATCTCTTTAAGCGGTAATTAAATATTTACAAGTAAGTTTGCGTATTGACAATAAAAAAAGTTAATCAAATATTAAGCAACAAAAAAGTACTGAAATATTAATATCAGTCCTCTTATACGACAGTGAATGCTGGACAATCTACTCAAAGATGAAGAAGATACTTGAATCAAGAGAAATGTCGTTTTACAAAAGCATGCTGAGAATACCATTGACGGAGCATGTGAGCAACGAGATAGAGCATTTAGATTCCGATGCCCCTTAAGCAGTGATTAAATATTTACAAATAAGATGGGCTGCTGAAAATATTTTGTTACGTGCAAGGTGCTTTTCAAAAGCTAAGCAAATATTAAGAAAATTTGAAGCATCAAAAATGGCAACCTACAAAAGGATGCTGAGAATCCCATAGACAAAGGATGTGAGCAATGAGGAAGATTTGAGAAAAAGGGGAAGGAAAAGAAAACTATATATTTTTTTTATTATTATCTCCCCATTCCCTGTCCTGTTACACAAGGTCATTAAGTAGATTACACCCTGCCCCCCTCCAACTTGCCCTCACTATTTCATTTGTTTCACTCTCCTTCAATGCAGAGGCATCTCTGTTTTCTTAATATATCTTTCCAAATCTTCCTGTCCCTTTCAGCTCGAAGAGAACTTTTGTCTTCCTTTGCTTAATACGTTTAATAGATCAAATGGTGCTTTTAATATTCTTGGGTTCTAATGTTATTTTCCTATCTTTTAATACTTTGCTTAGTTTCTGACGGGCAAGAGGAGATTGTTCAGCACTCACTGCTATATATGAGATTAGATACTACATATCAGTTCAGCACTCTTTTCTTTGTTTCTAACGTCATTTTCCTATCTCTTAATATTTTGCTTACTTTTTGAAAGGCATGAAGACATTATCCAGCATTTCTACCATATAGAAGATTACTGTTACGTAGTTCAGCACTCTTTTCTTTGTTTTTAACGACAATTTTCTATCTCTTATTACTTTGCTTAGTTTCTGAAAGGCATGCGGAGATTATCAATCATTCACTGCAATACAGGAGATTAGATATTACATAGCAGTTCAGCACTTTTTTCTTTGTTTCTCTTGATACTTTACTTAGTTTCTAAAAGGTATGGATACATTATCCAGCATTCTCTACCATATATGAGATTAGATATTACATAGCGGTTCAGCACTCTTTTCTTTGTTTCTAACGAAAATTTCCTAACTCTTAATACTTTCCTTAGTTTCTGAAAGGCATAAAGGGATTGTTCAACATTCACTGGCATAAAAGAGATTAGATATTACATAGCAGTTCAACACTCTTTCTTTGTTTCTAACGACATTTTCCTATCTCATAATAGTTTGCTTAGATTCTGAAACCCTTGAAGACATAGTCTAGTATTCATTATCATATAGGGAATTGGATAGCAGTTCAAAAACATTTTTGCTTCTAGCAATATTTTCATATATCTTGATAATATGATTAGTTTCTGATGACATAGGTGCATTGTGGTGTCTTCCATCCTATATAGAATAGAAAATATTACGTAGCAGTTCAGCAATCTTTTCTTTGTTTTTAATGACATTTTCTATCTCTTTATACTATGCTTAGGTTTTTAAAGGTATGCAGGTATTGTCCAGTATTCACTGCCATATAGGATATTAGATATTACATTAAATTTCAGCACTCATTTTCTTCGTTTCTAACAGATTTTCCTATATCTTAATATATTGCTTAGTTTCCGAAACCCTGGAGGAGATTGTCTATCATTCAATGCGATATAAAAGATTAGATAAACCATAGCTGTTCAAAAATCTTTTCCATGTTTCTAATTACACCCTGCCCCCCTCCAACTTGGCCTCACTATATAAAGTGGGTGCCTTATTTTCCAGCCGTTCTTTCCTCATCATGGTAATTATTCTGACGAATATCACTCTATGCCATGTAGAGTTTATTTTAAGCGCAGTATTTGTTTGGGGTAAAGGTCTAATCATTTTACAGCTGAAATTGCTAGATGCAGCCGTAAGTTCTATGCTAACAGTTTCTTCTATTGCACTTCTCACTTGCGGAACTATCTTCCGTCTTCTTTTGCCAAAATCAACATTGATCTTGAAAAATGTAAATGCAAAGTCAATCGTTATATTCTGTCTTCTTAATTCCTGTTTATTTTTCATGGTTCTCTCTCCTTAATCGTGTTTTTGTTCTCATATTCGCTAACACTAAGCAATCTCTTGCGTTTTAGTGGCTTTATTGCCTTGCTTGGGACGAAATGATTAAAAAGATGTGGCGGCAACATTTCTAATTTGATGCTTCTTGTATTTTTATCATATTTTCTTTGATTTCTAGTGTATACGCATTTCTTTCCGGGTTCCAACTAAAGACCTAAGTTCTGAAATGGAATCATGATATTTTCCACATAGAATTTTCTGAAAAAAAAACAAAAAAAAAGACAATATCAACCTTATTTTACAAAGATAAAACCGTTCGTAAGGTATGCGCTGTATTTGTGAATATAGTTTTTTTGTATTTCTTTAAGGCCTGAGCTACCAGGAATCCCTTCAAAAGGCTATTCGGATGTTTTCCAAAAATTCGACTATGTTCCACGTTGTATTTAGTTTTTTTAAAGATCTTCAAAGACACATTACAGTCTGGAGGGACTGCCATATTAATAAAGAGGCACATATTTTGCGGTCTCTAATCACAATGTCTGGGCTATTAGCTTTGATTTTTCTGACTCTGTGTATTGTAATGACCTATAAAATTGTTCCAAATCCTATATCCCTAACCGGGTCTGAGTGGTGATCATACCAATTTCGTGCAGTTCCATTACTATAAAATATGCATATATTAGCTAATCTGTCCTGCCGGGTTTCATATTCAGTGGATGCCAATATCACGCAGTATGATACAATATGATCAATTATTTCTGGATATTTATCACAGAATCTGCATTTTGGGCTAACATAAATTTTCAGTATGTGTGCTTCGTAATTTCAGGTAAATAAGCATTGGCCATGTGCAGCAACAATAAAACATTTTCATATCTCTTAATACTTTGCTTAGTTTCTGAAAGGCATGAAGAGAATGTTCAGCATTCACTGCCATAAAAGAGATTAGATATTATATAGCAGTTCAGCACTTTTTTCTTTATTTCTAACGAGAATTTCCCATCTCCTAATACTTTGCTTAGTTTCTGAAAGGTATGAAGATATTATCCAGCATTCTGTACTATATCAGAAATTAGATGTTACATATCAGTTCAGCACTCTTTCTTTGTTTCTGACGACATTTTCCTATCTCTTAATAATATGCTTATTTTCCGAAACCCTAGAATTCATTATCATATACGGAATTAGATGTTACATGCATTCGATTAATGTCAGCTATGGTCTAGTTAAAGATGTTGAAACTGTATTGCACCACAGCAACAACCATAGATTCCATAGCCAGAGAGTTTATGTATCAGCCGATTTCTGATGCCACATTTTGTCACCTTTGCTATATTTATAACAATGTTCATTGTAGTTAATTTATTATCTAGTACTTCGCGGATTCTGTGAGAAATGACAGTTAAGACCTCAGCTGTGGTATAGCATAGAGAAATCTATACTGTTTAATGCTCAGGTGTTTTTCTTTTTCTTTTGTAGAGGTGTTCTATAACATTCTTGCTGATGAATAGTACTATTATACGTTTCCTTAGGAGGAAACATTCTGTATTCATTGTCCAAACAGTCTGTGTTTCTTCTGATTGAAAACTATCCGTCAAATCCATACATTTACCGTAGCATTTAAACGAATTACATAAGGCTAGCAAGAGAGAAGATGGGATAACGTAAATGTTGGTTTAAAGTTTTACGATACAAAATCTCTCTTACTCACAAGTCCGTCCTGACGTATCTCAGAGGCTGTTTTACCCACGCGTCTGGAAAGCATGTCCACTCTAGAGGCTTCATTGTCTCCCGCAAATGTCACATGGCTGGACAAAAGCGGAGAGTACTAAGTGCGAATATTGAGTATGTTAACCAAGAAAAGCAATATAATTGTTAGTTGATATAATATTTCATGCAGTAAGTAACGAAACTGAAAATACACAATGTGGTTATACATGCAAGTTGATAAACATTTGCTACCAAACACAGCAGTTATCTCATATTGCACATACGGATTTTTCTTTTAACATTAGAGTGGTCCATTATTTTATTGACGTTGTTATATACTAATCTTAGCTTTGTTTTCGTTCAAAAAAAAACAAAAAAAAACAAACTGACAAGCATATCGGTCCGAGTGAGGATCGAACACCTTACTTATTATCTAAACATCCACATTAAGCCCGGTCTATATTTTTATTATATAGGAATAAAGTGCCTCTGCCAATACTTTTTTTTGAACATAGATCGCAGGTGAACAAACACAGGCGATAATTGAACTAAGTAGATCACGTGACGATAGAAGAAACGCATATATACAGAAAGTCACGGGATGTTTTATGTGTTCGCTATTCCTAGTCTGTCCTCTATACTATAGTGATCGCAATTTCTAGTCTATCCTCTATACTATACGGATCGTAATTTCTATTCTATTCTCTCCATCTCTTCTCTATTCATTGGCATTACGAAAGTGACACCAGGAGGATCGTTTTGAGATTACACAAACTTTTGTGTTTTTTTGGTTTTTTTTTCACGTATCTGTTATTTTTTGCTGAAAAGAATCCTCAAAAGTAAAGCTGAATTTTTAAAATTGAAACAGACAGCAATCCATTCATGGCTTTAAATTGAGTTTATCACCAAATCCTGAACGTGTGCATTCAGTAGAAAAAGAAACATGCAATGCTGGCGAAGAAAACAAAAATGAAAATGTAATTCTTCGTCATGAATAAAATATTCCACTTCCCATAATGCATATTGCAGAGATTCTAAATAGATTTTATCGAGATAATTTTACATTAAGCTATTCTTTATTCGGTTTTCTAAGAAGTCTGCATTGACAAGATTCTTTTTTCTTATAATGACTTGGAAAAATAGAAATTAGAAACATTTCAGCTAGGTAACTAAAAGAGCTTTGATAGACAAATTCGTCTTTTCAGAGAAGTGATATATATATATATATATATATATATATATATATATATATATATATATATATATATATATATATACGGGTGTAACAGAAAATCGTCCAAATCGTGTAACAGCAAAATTGTCTAATTGTTAGATTAAGCTCTGAAATGAACTTAGAAATGATTAAAAATATCTTACTGGAATTCTCCGAGTTTTTTATAACATTATTGAACTCAACTTTGATCAATAAAAATGTATACTTGCTCATTAAGAAGAATTGTGATGAAATCGTTCATAAACGAAAATGACAAACAAGGTACTACGATGAAGCTTTTTATTTCAGTTTCATTCAAGTGCTTTCCTTTTGCAACAGAATAATAATAATAATAATAATAATAATAATAATAATAATAATAATAATATCAGAAGTATGAAACACAACAGAAATTTTACCGCCATAGGTTTTGAATCATTTCACCCCAGGCAAGGCAATAAAGTCACTAAGACGCAAGAGGTTACAGTGTATTCGAGAATATGAGAAAGAATTAATATTAAGGGAAGCGAGGAGACCAATACAATATCAGTAATTAAGAAAACAGTATA
Source organism: Acanthosepion pharaonis (assembly GCA_903632075.3). NCBI lineage: Eukaryota > Metazoa > Mollusca > Cephalopoda > Sepiida > Sepiidae > Acanthosepion > Acanthosepion pharaonis. The sequence goes on along the minus strand of CAHIKZ030000045.1, from coordinate 709,627 downwards.
TAACGATTGATATGACATTTAAATTTTTCTTGATCAAAGTTGACTGGAAAGCAAGAACCTGGAGAAATTTCTACAAGCGAGATGTTCGATAGAAGGAATTCTTAGCATAGAACTTGCGGTTACATCTAGATATTTCAAATGTAAACGTTGAGACCTTGTCTCCAATCTAGTACTGCGCTTAAATTTATAAAGTCTCGGTACCATAGTGTAATGTTCATTAGAAGAATTACCATGAAAGTATTTATAGAAAACTAGCAGCATGGCCCGGCGTTGCCTGTGCCTGATTAAAAAATCGTACGTCTCATACAGCAATCGCTATCACTTGACTTAAAATATTTTTGCCCTTCCTTGCCTCTAAAGGAGTGCCCTTTGCCGTGCTGATGTTGCTACATGCCTTACTTCTTGCCTATCTCACACTGCGAATTTTTTCTAAGCTCTATACTAAACATTAAATCTGTTACGAAAAAAGATCTAAACAAAATGAACACAAAACGATCAGCTTTAACAAAGGACTCGTAACTGGAAAAACCGAATGAAAAAAGAATGTTAACAACAAATACTGTTTCACACCTAACCCAGTTCTGCGAAATCAGAATTAACGTTGAGTTTAAGCAAGCGAATGAGCCAATTGGATTAAAGTGCCATGCAGATTTAAATTTTTCCCACTTTTTGCAGCTATCGATTTTTTTTGCATGCTAGCATGCTAGTTAACATTCATGTCAGTCAACTGTTGGCTCTCACGCTGGCCAATAGAATCTTCCTGCTTATTCGTGGCAGCCAGCTATTGGCTCTCACTCTGGCCAGTAGAAAACGTCCGCAAACTACATGAAAACTGCCGTAGAAGCATGAAAAATCGATTATTTCAATTATCGATGGGAGTTGGGAAATGCAAAGTCGGTTTTTGCATTTCCACTCACTTGGAGCATGTGCATGTAAATTTTGGTGCAAATCCGTCGAAAATTGCGGCCGTGCATTCGTTACACACACACACACACACACACACACACACACACACACACACACACACACACACACTGCCTTTTATAGATAGAGATGTACCGGGAAGACACGTCATGGCAGAGGGAAAAAGGACTGAAACCGAGATGCCATGTCGGTACTAATAAATTTGTATATTCTTCGTTGGATTTTATCTGGAATATCTAAAAAATATTGCAGGAGGACCCCATCAGATATGGCTGCAATATTGAAAACAAGATCTCAGATCTAATGTCAAGATCCTATGGGATTTTCCCATCCAAACCAACCCATCCCTGAGGCCACTATATCAAATATCATTATAGTTTCAAAAAACAAAATTCAAATCGTGCCTGCTCTTCAATATGGGAGCTTCAGGTGACCATAATTTTAAGGTCACCTAAATTGGCAATCTTCAAAAAGTACACTGACCTCGGATTTAGCTTACCTGAACGTTGAAATTACTATGGCCATTGTTATCATTGGCTTCTTGGAATCTATACTATCGAACCTAAAGACTTACATTAAGAAAATCGGAATAAATCCACGTATCTCAATAGCACTCTCTTCCCGCTCAATGAATACCGAGTGCTTCATTATATACAAAAGGATAATATTTATAATGATCTGAGAATATTCCTTGGTAGATCGGTAAAAGCAAAAAGATATAAGAACTGATTGTTGATTCAAGATATCTCAAGAGAACGTCGAATCAACAGAATTGACTTTAAAGAAATGCGCACGTATAATTAACATTTAAAATGACTTCGATCTCAAATTAGCATATATATTTTAGAATGCACTCAGATTCACGTTGTACATATTCCACCCTTATTGTGAAGAGAAGCTTTTGGGGAAAAAAAAAAAAAACTATGTTCGTATTTGAATTCTTATTGAACAACAATTCAGTCTAATCTTTAAATGCAATTATACAATATCCGAATCACAAATAAGTTCAATGCATCAAAATAAAAAGCGTATTTATCAAAAGATGATTATTCCTATTTTGTTTGGTTTCAAACCGCTAAAACTCCCATTGCCATCAATGACACTTATAAAGGAATCAGAGATTTCATCATTGGACACAAAAAGAATGTTATCCTCTGTCTCATCCATTGTTTTATTAATCCCTTAAGTGATTAAATTTGGAAA
>CAHIKZ030000045.1:687500-700000 GCA_903632075.3 Acanthosepion pharaonis | reverse complement strand
TATTGTTGAAGATTTTACTATAAAAATCTATACTATTTTACTAAAGAAATCTATGGGACATTTTCTTATAAATATGTACTGTTCGTTTTCTTATGAAAAATGTATTGTTTTTTCATTTTATTATTTTACTATAAAAATGTATTGTTTGTCATTTTATTATTAAATGTATTGTTCATTTTATTATATAAATGCATTGTTCATCACCTTGCTATAAAAATATATTGTTGATCATTTTACATTAAACAAATATATTGTTGGACATTTCAATATTAAAATTTACTATTGTTTATTTTTACTTCAAAAATGTATTGATTTTCATTTCACTACAAAAAAAATTTTTCATGTGTATTTTACTTTTCATAGGTACTTACTCTAAAAATATATTCTTCATTTTACTATAAAAATGTTTTGTTGGTCATGTTAATATAAATTATATCGTTGATCAGTTAACTGTAAAAATGTACTGTTGTTCATTTTACTATAAAAATTTATTTCTTATCATTTTCATATAGAAATGTATTGCTGTTCATTTTCCTATACAAATGCATCGTTGGGCATTTTGTTATAAAAATCTATTGATGTTTTTTTTTTACTATAGAAATCAACTGCTGATCATTTTACAATAAAAATATACTATTGGTCATTTTAATATAAAAACGAATTGTTGATCATATATTATTAATAGTACTATAAACATATATTGTTTTTCATTTTAATTTAATAATATATTGTTAGTCGTTTTACTATAAATATGTATTGTTGTATCATAAAACTATATTGTTTTCATTATATTTCAATAATATATTGTTGGTCATTTTCTATAAAAAATATTATTAGTTATTTTTATATAAAATTGTACTGTTGTTAATTTTACCAAAAAATCTATTGTTGCTCAAATTCCTATAAAATACTTTGTTGATCATTTTAATATAAAAATATATTGTTGGTCAATTTAATATAAAACTTTATTGTTCATTTTATTATAAAATATATTGTTGATTATTGTACCTTAAATGTATTGAGGACATTTCATTATTAAAATACACTGTTCATTTTTACTATAAAAATGTATTGATCATTTCATGCTGACAATTATTGGTCATTTTACTATAAAATCTATTGTGGATCATTTTACTATAAAAAATATATTGTTGATCATGTATTGTTGTTTATTTTAACATAAATATCTATTATTGTTCATTTTACTATAAACATGAATTTTTGGTCTTTCTAATAGAAAAAGGTACTGTGAATCATTTTACTACAAAAATGTATTGCTGGTGATTTTTCTATAAAAAGTATCGTTGATCATTTTACTATAAAGATACACCCTTGTCATTTTACTATAAAAATTTACTTGGTGCTATAAAAATGTACTATTGATCACTTTAAGTTAAAACTTATTTTTGTTTATTTTACTATAAAAATGCATTGAACAAGATTAGCAGACCGAATGAGAAAGGACATCACTAAATTCTTTAAGGACCATGAACTGAATATTACCACCAATACTAAAGCTAAAGTGTTCAATTACATAGACGTTATACAATACCTGAGTAAAGCTCTTTATAAACCATATACTAAGGATCCATACAACCACGGGTGCATCGACATAAAATCCATCCACCGTAAAAAGATGCTTGACAACTTACAAAAATCAGTACTATTTATGTTATCGTCCAACACCAGTAACAAAGAACTAAGTAATGATAATGTAACAAAATATACAAAAGCGCTAGAAAAAAAAAAAACAACCACAAAGCGAAATTTGAGTATGTATAAAGAAACAAGGACATAGGTAAAAGTAATCTAAAACAGCGCAAACGTGACGTCATATGGTCCAGCCCACCTTACAATAGTAACGTCCAAACTAATTGTCATGGATCCTTACCTATAACTCCAGAATGAACTCTTCCTATCACTATGTATACTACGCTTCTCAAGAGAGGGTCGATTTAAGCCGAGCTTCTCGGTTTGACGGTCGAACTCTCTGCCTCTGAGCAGAGAGGAACCCGGACGAGGCTCCGCCGAAGGGCAGAGTCTCGTTCGGGGAGGTTGACCAACCCGATCCCGTTTATACGGGTTCTACGGGCGTTTTTTGGCCGAGCCTACGGGCTCGGGAAACCCACGTTAAACTCGGCCTTGTGCCACATGCAACCCTCGGGGGGTGTAGATACCGAATCAAGCCGAGCTTCTCGACTTGACGGTCGAACTCTCTGCTTCTGAGCAGAAAGGAACCCGGACGAGGTTCCGCCGAAGGGCAGAATCTCGTTCGGGGAGAATGACCAACCCGATCTCGTTTATACGGGTTATACGGGCATTTTTGGGCCGAGCCTACGGGCTCGGAAAAACCCACGATAAACTCGGCCTTGTGCCACATGCAACCCTCGGGGGTTGGGATAGATACCGATTCCAGCCGAGCTTCTCGGTTTGACGGTCGAACTCTCTGCCTCTGAGCAGAGAGGAACCCGGAGGAGGCTCCGCCGAAGGGCAGAGTCTCGTCCGGGGAGGTTGACCAACCCGATCCCGTTTATACGGGTTCTACGGGCATTATTTGGGCCGAGCCTACGTCTCTTATACAGGCGTCTGCAATGGGGATAAGTTAGACGAACTAGTAGATGAGCATATTCGGACATGAATGGTTAGCTTATATATATATATATATATATATATATATATATATATATAATTATTTAAAAAAAATATGATTCCTTCGCTACATAAGAGTCCTCATGTTTCAAAAACGAGAGCCGAAAACCTCTACATAATTACTAAAATTAAACTGAGTTAAAATATCAAGCCCTGTTTCATCCTCAAGCGAACATTTAGGAATAACCATTCTTTAAATTTACGCATCTTTATAAGCATATTCATAATTTATTGAGGTTTTCGGCTCTCGTTTTTGAAACATGAGAACTCTTATGTAGCGAAGGAATCACATTTTTTTTAAATAATTATAATTTAAGCTCTACTTCTGCATGGGGCACTGTTTTTAAAAATAAAAACAAAAATACTAAGAACTCCGGATTATTTACATAACGTGTTCTTTCCTATTTTTCAACATATCTGCACCCCCATATATATATATATATATATATATATATATATATATATATATATATATATATATAATGTCTGGGCACTCGTATCCGCATACACACACAGATATATCCAGACACGTTTGATTAAAAAAAAAAAAATTAAATTACCCAATATGAACTTTGAACTGTTTATCCACAACTTCGAACACAATACGCAATAACTTTTCCCAAAATTGGAAAAAATATAATACAAAATTAAACACAAAGACCATAGCGATTCTTTTAATAAAACTTGTTTGGATGAATACTTGCTGCATAAATATAATTGAATCATACATGCATAGATATATAGATACATGCATATATATATATATATATATATATATATATATATATATATATATATATATATATATGATTAAAATATGATTCCTTCGCTACATAAGAGTTCTCATGTTTCAAAACTAGAGCCGAAACCATCAATATAATTACTAAACTTAAATTGAATTAAAGTAACAAGCCCTGTTATATTATATTGATGGTTTCGGCTCTCGTTTTTGAAACATGAGAACACTTATGCTGCGAAGGAATCATATTTTCAAAAAAATAATTATAATCTAAGCTCTACTTCTGTATGGAGCACTGTTTTTTTTAAAATAAAAACAAAAATACTAAAGAAACCTGGATTATTTACCTAACCTGTTCTTTTCCTATTTTTCTACATACCTACACACACACACATATATATATATATATATATATATATATATATATATATATATATATATATATATATATATATATATATATATAATATGGTTAATATATAGATCCGACAGTAGAGAAAAAGAATACGGAAAAACAAAACAAAAATCCAGGATAACAATTATAAAAAACATCTCAACACGGACCTTTCGTCTAATAAACCATCTTCAGGAAAAAAATATAAAATCAAAAACATAAAACGATGTAAAAAACAACTTATCCAAACAAATAACTGAAAGAAGAATAATACATTTATGTAAAAAAGACTAGGAGATAATTTTAAAAAAAAAAAAAAAAAAAAAAACAAACGATACGTTGGGTGTAACAGAAAAGGTAGAAGAGGTTATGAAATAGGAATGGGGAAGAAGAAGAAGGAAGATGAAAAAAACAAAGGTTTATAAAAGGATCGGTGTGGCGGGGGCGGTGAAATGTACCCTTTTAAAGTTTCGTATTTTTTTTTTAATACGACTAGTGAAAGGCTCAAAAGAATTTTGGAAAAAATATCATTAAATTCTTCCTCTAAGTTAAAACCAAACGGATTCAACTGTCCTCCTGATTTTTAAAGTATATATATATAAATATATATATATAATATTATTTAATGGGGTTAAGAAACCTTGCATTTGGAAACTAGAATTAAGAAGACGTACCTTCCAAAAGAAGACAGATAGAATATGGAAGAATATGGAAGATTTAGTTGAGAATAAGGTGCCAAGTTGTTTAAAAAGAGGGTTTTAAAATTATTCATACAGCCGATTCCAATAATCATTTGGGGATTTTGGAATCGGTCTGTAAATGATTAAAAAAACCTTCTTTATCCAGAAAGAATTTCGGTCTCTGAATCTGTTGGGGATATTTTATTTTACGTCTGCAATTTATTTACATGATTTCCCTTCCCTCGTTACAAGCTATATACTTGTTCGTTATTTTAGTGTGTTTTTCCCTTTTTTTTTGCTCTTCAATAAATATTCTTTTCCTAATCCAACGATTGTCTCCTGATGAGATGTTAGAAACTTTTAAAATTAAAATCAATGGTTTCAAAACTATTTATAAATTTTGTCCTCCAAACATTTGTTTATTTATATATATATATATATATATATATATATATTCTTCCCCGATACAAGAATCCAAGTTTCGTGGAAAATTAATAGCTCTTTTATATTACATCCAGCACTATTTTCTTAACATTTTCACTCGATGTGTGATATTACATACAAGATAAAATATACATCACTTGAAGACGTTCAACAACAGTCACAAGTAAAAAGGAATAAATCGACAGATGAATAATGGCATATTAAATATGCGGACGTTCGACATACTTCAAACAAAAGCTTAGGAAGGAAACCTCTGTCAATATTGGAAAGAGTGATAACAATTAGTCCACTTGAGAAACGTTTTTTCTTAAAGAAATATAACTGAATGATTTTATTAATGTCAACAGTAAAGAAGCATTAGCTGTTCGATCAATAAGTGCCAAATGATTTATACAAGGAAACAGCTGATAATTGCATTACAATTACCGTGCCATATACTCCGACTGTCTCGTGACAGTGACACGTCAATTTATCAACGTAACGAACGAGCTTAATTAATCGGAAAAATTGACTGTCAGATATTTGGATTTGTTTCGTGCGATCTTTCCATTGTTTGAATATATATTGGCTTTTGATTGCCTTTCTTTCGTAAATTCAATTTCACTTGAATAAAAGTCAGTGAAACAAGCAGAGAAAATCTTTTGATACTGGCACACAACTGTTTCGCTTTCATTAAAGTCTCGTCGGAGAATGACGTATGGGGAAAAATGTTGGTTTTTTTTATATTATTGCATTTTTTTTTATTTTCATTGTTTAAGTAGACTTCCCATGCATTTGACTAGACAATCTAATATTTTTCACTTTTATTAATGCTTCATCAGAAAATGAGATAGAAAAAGGAGAAAGACATATTGGCATAAGTATTTTGTGTTGTGTTCATTGTTTAATTCACGCGCATTTGACTTGTTAAATAGCGTTAGTATGATTTATGGCGTTCAGAATTCTAGGAGAGACGACGAGTCCTTTCCGAGGTCAAAGAAATTAACCGATTCCAAGCCTAACTGAAAAATAAACGTAAATATTGCTTTATGTATGTAAATGTTTCATAATTCTAGTTTGCCTATGTGGGATTCAGATGATAATGAATATTCTTACGTTTGTGTGTATATATGCGTGTGTATCTGTGTGCATAGATATATTTATTTGTTAACCTCGTGGTAGACAAACATACATGAGATTTTTTAAGAATGGGTCCAATAAGGGTTGTTGAAGTAATGAAGTGTGATTGACGTGTGTTTATCGTTGTTAAAATATTTATCACAAGCACGCGCACACACACTATTTATTTTACATTCAACATCATCACTTGATAAGACACTGAGAGTGTTGAAACAAAATGGCTATTTTTGTAGTGTTTTTATGACATATTTATGTTATAAATTTTTTTAAATAAAGAATTATATATATATATATATATATATATATATATATATATATATTATATATATATTGTTTGTTTGATTTTCATTGGTTAAATAGACTTTCCATGCATATGTTTCCCTTTTATTGTTATAGTTACGTTGTGTTGTTTGATTTTCAGTGTTTATGTTGGCTTCACGCGCATTGGACTTGTTAAACAACGTTAGTATGATTTATGTCGTTGAAAATTCTAAGAGAGGCGACCATTCCTTTCAAAGCTCCAAGAAATTAACCAATTCCAAGCCTAACTGAAAAATATATATAAATATTGCTATACACCTGAGCTCAGAATTTCTTATATATATATATATATATATATATATATATATATATATATATATATATATATATAAATGGACGACCACTCGTATCTGAGAGTATCCATCTAGTAAGGCCTAGCTAATCCCTACTGAATACGCTTGTCAGGAGCATTTTATTTTATATAAACACCCACAGATCCCACCTGTAGTTTAAAATGCAACTACGTTGAGCAGACCTGTGTTACACTTTCTGGGAAAGAATAGGCTTGTTATCTAGCGTGATCAACAATTTGAAGAAGGCCAGTACGCTCAAACACTCAGAAATTATATATATATATATATATATATTTATATATATATATATATATATATAAAATTTAACAGTTAACAGAGGTGACAGTTAATTCAACTGTCAAACTGACCAAGGGAATTCAGAGCAGCATGGATCCATCCAGATCTTATCTCAAATAACAACTGTATATATATATATATATATATATATATATATATATATATATATTATAAATTAATTGATTTAAAATATGTTTTTCCGGTACACAGTTCCAACCATGTTTCAAAAATAGAAGCTAAAAGCCCCGAATTTAATTTTGCAATTAAATTAAAAGCATTAGTTCCATTTCATCCTCCGATGGTTGGAACTGTGTAGCGAAAAAACACATTTTAAATCAGTTAATTTATAATATTAATGCTCTGTAAATTTACATTGAGCACTATTTTGTAAAAATAAAAATATCTATAAGAACACCGGATTATATATCTTACTGTTCTTTCTTTTATATATATATATATATATATATATATATATATATATATATATATATATATTTAAAGACATTTTATGTTTATGCATTCTTTTTATAAATACAAATATTTATAAATGCTCTGTTTATTATAAACACTGTTTATTATACACAGAGCATTTACTTAAATCATTGTATCTATAAAAAAGAATGTATAAACATAAAAATGTCTTAAATTGTCGGACTTTGTCCATTTCATAATATATATATATATATATATATATATATATATATATATATATATGGTTGCGTTGATGTCAGTTCGATTCTATAAAGAAAGCCTTATTATGATAATAATTTTTGTCAGTTACTTAAATATATTTTACTTCTGACGCCTACTTTTAAAGTTTAGCTTTTCATCTGAGAGTTCCGAACTGATTTCTTTATTCGATCTTTATTAATTTAAAGAAGAAAATAGATTACTTATAATTCAAAATGGTGGATTATATTTTTAATGGTGGAAACCTAGAGAATAGAATTGAACTCAGGCTATTTCAATGTGTGGAAATAAAATAACAGGGACACTCCCTCAGCATAGCTAAAAATGATTCAGTATTTTATTTTATTTATTTTTTTGTTTTTGTTCTTTTAGCCAAAGATAAATGTCACATTTATTTTTCTAACCAAAATACGTGACAATTTGATAGAAACATCGATCATAAGATTAACAAAAGAAAATAGCTTATACGAAATGAATATATCATGAAACAGGAGAATTGGGAAATATTTTTTATTGCTTATATTTTTCTTCACAATTTTTTATCAGTGACATTTTTTTTTATTCACTGTGTATTTTTTTTTTCTGGGGACATTTTCTTTTCTTTATTTCTCTCATTCACTTCACCTCCTGCCTTATTTTACTTTTATTTAACTCTACGTTCTACGTTATTTATCGTATAATTTCTTATTTGCTTTTTCTCTCTGGGTATGAACTAGCCAGAGGGCAACTTTAAGAGTTTCTTTTTTGTCGTTTTTCGAAATACCTGCAACTGATTTCTTATTTAGTTTTCATATATACTTTAGTTGAGATTTACAAAAAATTTTGTAGTTAGCTATCTCCAAGAAGTCAATGTCGCAATTGTTCAATGCCATGTTTCTTTATCTATCTACCTCTCTGTATATATGTATATCTATATTTTTCAGTCTGTTCATATCTATCTAACTCTCTCTCTTTCTCTCCCTCTCCATCTCTATCGCTATATATATATATATATATATATATATATATATATATATATGGTGGAAATAGATGTCATCACCCACCGCTGACAGTCTGTTCCATACTTATATGCACTCATTGCGTATAGGCCTGAAACCGACTATCGCCCCTGGGTATTGACTTCAATGTCCACTTTTATATTTACTTACGGTCTAGCACTAATATTGAGCAATTTAAATCATAAATATAGCATATATATATATATATATATATATATATATATATATATATATATGAAGAAATATAGTCTTAAGGAGTGCTATTTTATGGGATAAAGTGCTCAATATCAGAGATAGAGCGTGTGTAAATATAAAAGTGAACATAGAAGTTGACACTTAGGGGCGACAGTCTGTTTCATGCTATATGCAATCGTCAGGCCACGAGTTTTATATATATATATATATATATATATATATATATATATATATATATATATATAAATCATTAAAGACGACAAACAAGATACTACGGTGAAGCTTTTATTTAATTTTTCTTGTGTTTGAAGAAGTGTTCTCTATTTCCGGGCAACATCGTCTATATTTTAGTCTTTATCAAGGAAGATTTTATTTTTACTTTTTAAATGGACGCATGGATTGTGTTTATGTATCTAGAGTTATAGGGATGTTTAATTTTCCGAACACAGTCAGCACATCGCAGCTGTGTTTGTTGCTAATATTACTAAGTTTTGGCATTTTCTTTTTGATTATTAAGGCTTCCATTATATTTTTATTTTTTTTTTACATGTGGAGGTGGTTATTAGGCTTGTATTTTCAACTAGCATGTTTGGAATGGAGTCTGGTAAGTTTTGTGTGTTAAAATGGCATCTGATAGGGATGTGGTCGTACAGGTGTAACATAAGTCGTCTGGATAGGCATGTAGTAGTGTGACCTATGTTATTAAGGGATATTTGAACTCGTAAAAAATGTTCCTTCTTTGTGGTTTTGATTTTTCAGGTGTGGTGTTATTTTTTGGTATAAGGTTAACTGTTTTAAATTTTTTGTAGTCGATAATTAATTTTTTTTTTTTCGGGTGAACTGGGTATTGAATTTCATTATGATATTTCTGTATTTTAATTTCCTGATCAAACCGAACACATAATAGCAGATAGAGTAATATATGCATATATATATATATATATATATATATATATATATATATATATATATATAAGAGAGAGAGAGAGAGAGAGAGAGAGATAGATAGATAGGTTACGATTAGCCATGCAGACTCAAGAACAGCTGACAATAGATATATAGATAGATAGATATAAATAAACCGGGATAGATAGATAGATAGATAGATAGATAGATAGATAGATATTAATAGACTGGGATGTTTAGAGAAATATACTGATAGTTTCAGGACGTGATGAATTATAGCATTCTGTTGGTGGCTGATGGATTTTAAATCAGCCCAGCAAAACCAGGGTTGATTTTTTTTTTTTATCCACATACAGGACGTTTGATGATATTATATATATATATATGTTGGTGGCTGATGGATTTTAAAAAAAAAACAGTCAGCCTTCAGAGCTGACTGAAACACTACCCCTGGTTTCGACCAAAAGAAGTCTCATCGGGTGCTTTGTTCAGCCTCAGTCAGAGGCAAAGCAAGAGCGTAAATGCCACCCGAAGTAATGGGGTGATTTTTAATGGGAAAAAGTAAAATAACAATAAAAGAATTAAAAAACAATTGATAGGGAGGGCGAAAAAAAATTTCAGACTTTATCCAGGTTCGTATAGCCCCAAAATTAACTTACTGGCGTGTGTACATTTGGACATGATCTCAAACCTTCCATTCAGCAACTCAGTGCAACCTTTGTATATTTAGTCGTCCCCCCCACGAGGGCGTCATGTGGCACAAGGCCTTTTTAACGTGGGCATTTCCGAGCCATTCGTCTCGGCCAAAAAATAGCCCATTTGAACCCGTATAAACGGGTTCAGGTTTTACCTCCCCGAAGGAGACTCCGCCCTTCGGCGGAGCCTCCTTCGGGTTCCTTCCGTCCGTAGACGTCCGTGGACAGAGAAAGTGAACCGACTTGTATGCTGCAATAACTAGCTTCTACTCCTGACTCGTCCTACACGAGTTGCCATTTACATTCCGTAACATACCCCATTTAATGGCTGGGCTTCTGTTATTTTTCCCTAAGGCTCCAATAATGGTTAGCCAGCTTCGTATTGAACTTTCGTTCTGGTATTCTAAACGATGAGGTATGGTTAGATCACCTCTTTTTAAACTGGCCCTCAGTGCCAACAATATATTTTTTTGCAATGCCATTGCCACTTAAGTCGTCTGGATAGGAATGTAGTAGTGTGACCGATGTAATTATCTATGAGTTCGGTTTGATCAGGAACACAGTCTATTAAGGGACATTTGAACTCGTAAATATCAGCACAATATATATATATATATATATATATATATATATATATATATATATATATATATTGTAAATCCTAATAAATTAAATATGGCCATTCAAAAACTTGTTCATGGATATGTTACTTATGATACTCGTTACTTGGTATTAACTTGTGGAAACAAATATCACGACAGATGAATAAACCGAGGGGTTAAACCTGAATTACTTTTGAGTGAAATAGTAATTTAAAAGCTATTACATCTAATACTACTACCACTAGGCGTTAAATCAATATCAGGTAAATCCTGACTATGAAGGAAATGGCTTCTCTTGTTATCCTCCGCAGACGCCAATTTTATAAGAAGCCGAAGAAATGATTTATTTACTGACATTCTATAAATGACATAGAAACACAGGAAAAAAAATGATGCTGACTCTTAATGCTCTCAGTGCTGACAGGTAATGTGTTCTTTTAGTTGACTGGGTTTCTCTTTTACAACTAAAACCAGTGTGTGTTAATTGATCACTTAGTTGGGCAGATAAAAAAAAAAGAATGAGGAAATGACACATCAAGGAGTTTTTTTTAAAATATTTTAAGAAAACTTTATTATTCAACGTTATATAGTTTATGAGGAAATATACGTTATCTTTCTATATATGTGCTCAATTTGCATTATCTTCATAGAACAGGATCCCGTATTGTTTTACATTCTGGTTAATTATTCATTATTGCAAAATAATCTCTATCCTGTCTGTTACGGAAGAAAACGGACTCGCATCAGTCATCTTGTAAAACACCTAAAAGGACATTCAGTTTGTGATTAATCAGGGGTTGTAAATTTGAATGCCTCCAAAAAGAAACTGCTCTCATTTAGTCAACACAGTGATAATTCCCTGTCCGCCATCGTCGTGGTTGATGCTAACCACCACGAGAGTGTCTGTCTGTGCCTTTGTGACCTTACGCTTTCGAAATGGCTTGAAATGGAATAAGTACATTGAATCAATAGCTCCATCTGCTGCGAGGACATTTAACTCAGTGCATCGTGCCAGAAGATGTTTTTCTCCTTTGAGTCCACTACACATCACCCCTGCATTGAGCATTGGTACTATATATGGTCTGGTGCCCCAGTTGTTCATCTCGAGATTCTAGATATAATCCAAAGAAGGATCTACAATATAATCGACCTTGACCTGACATCCCGCCTTCAGTGACTTTCTCACAGACGTGATGTCGTTTCCCTCTGTCTTTTCTACAAATATGTCCATGGCTACTGTTCTCTCGAGTTTTTTTTTTAAACTAGTGCTCCGACAACATAAATTTCAGCGTGAATCTAATCCGGACTCTAGGTCAAACCCTTTTAACGTTCAAATAGTTAAATGTAGCCACCACTTCTATTTCAAAAGCTTCTTTTCTCGCACTTCTCACCTGTGGAATTCCGTTCCGTTTACTTGCTTCCATGATAAATACAATCTTCCAAAATTTAAATGCAACTTCAATCGCCATATTCTGATG
>CAHIKZ030000045.1:677500-682500 GCA_903632075.3 Acanthosepion pharaonis | reverse complement strand
CCTATCTCTATAAACTTACAAGGGACTTTATCAAGTTACATGTAAGGACTTAATTTTGCTACATGTATTTATGCGTAGGAGTGGGTGTTAGTTTGCTTTCTTATACTTCTCACGCATGGAAATCCGTTCCGATTTTTTTTGCTTACCGTATAACGACAATCTTCACCTTTTTCCATTCCTCAAATAAAAAATAAAAATAATATAAAAAATAATCTCACTTGAAAGGAAAAACAACATTCAAGACGTCTAGGAAATCTAATGCTGCCCTTTATTCACAAAAATGATTTCCAAGAATTCTACCACCAATGGAAATGGATACAGTCTTTGACTTCAGAAGGGCACGACTTTGAAGGAAATTAAATGCCGAACTGATGTGTTTTAGTTGTATTTTTGTAACACAGCTTCGATACTTAATGTTCATACCAGTAACATATATATATATATATATATATATATGTATATATATATATATATATATATATAATTATTTAAAAAAAATAACATAAATATGTTATAAAATCACTACAAAAATAGCCATTTTGTTTCAACACCCTCGGTGTCTTATCAAGTGATGATGTTGAATGTAAAATAAATGGGTTTATGAAAAAAAACATTTATTTTACATTCAACATCATCACTTGATCAGACACCGAGTGTGTTGAAACAAAATGGCTATTTTTGTAGTGATTTTATAACATATTTATGTCATAATTTTTTTTAAATATATCTGCTCTACTTTGTATTGAGCACTCTTTTAAGAATAGTAATTGTTAGTTATTGGAATTCATTCCGTATACACCAATTATATACTTGTATGTATGTATATATAAGAATAAATATAGTTGTAAGGTGTGCTATATCTATGGGATAATATTGCTCAATATTAGAGATAGAGCGTGTGTGAATATAAACATAAATGTGATCATTGAAGTCAACACTCAGAGGCGACGGGCTGTTTCATGCTGCGTGCAATCGCTAGGTCGCGAGTGTTGGATTTTTTCTCGACTATTTATATATATATATATATATATATATATATATATATATATATATATATTGGTCAGTGGTGTATTGTGGGTAATCCATTCTGGCTGTTATTTTGTCGGGAGTGGCTTGTTTAGTTATTTATTTGGATTAATTTATTTTACATTTTTTTCAATGAAAATAAAAATAAAAAAAACAATAAAAATGAATATAAAATTATATATATATATATATATATATATATATATATATATATATATGCCGGTTGTAACAGCAGAATTATTCAAATCGTGTAAAAGCAAAATTGTCCAACTTTTAGAAATAATTTAGAAATGATTAAAGATATCGTACTGGAATTCTCCAAAGTTTTTATGACACTATTGGACTTAACTTTGCACAATCAGTCAATTATGTACCGTACGTGATAGACATCTTTTGATACATGACTGACGAGGCAATATTTTCCCGCAGTAGGTTGCCAATTCTTTCTGCGGTAAACCAGTTGCCATCCAAGTCTATAGAATCTGGTCTTTCCTGCTATTTACCCATAGCTGGGGGGAGAAGAATAGGATTCATACCTTTCCCAAGGGTATTAGCGCGTAAGTGAGTGAATATATATATATATATATATATGTGTGTGTGTGTGTGTGCCCATTCAATTATGTTCAGATATCTATCTATCTTTGCGTATGTATGTGTGTCTGTATCCAATTCTGTTCACATGTATGCATCTATCTATCTATTTACCTACCTACTACCTATCTACCTAACTGTCTGTGTGTCTTTATCCATTTCCCTTCATATCTATCTATCTATCTATCTATCTAATACATATTCCTTACTTTTATTATTGTTCTGTTTTTTTTTCGTTGGTCCAATTAAATTTATATATATTTCATAATTTATTAGTTTTACCTTGAAATATGATCTTTTCCGAAAATTCTCTGCTTTTTTATTTTCACAGGTTATTTATCGATTTTTCTTTCTTCACAATCGTTCTATTTCTTTTCCGATGTGTGCAATCGTAAGTACCATCTTCCTCGCGTTTTTTTTTTATTCTGGCTTAATCGCTTTTCGTTTGTTTTGTTTCATTTTTGTCTTTCAGCAGAACGTGAATAACGACCTCCGCCCCTGAAGAAAAATATTAGAAAAAAAAAATGCAGAAAAAGTACAACGCCTTTTTTACTTTCGAAATACATCGATTGTTCTTCTTTTTTTTTTTTTTATAAACATTCGTTACGATAGCAAACATAGATGCCTGTTTCTGAAAGTTCAAACGAAACATAGATTTTCACTTCCTTCGTGTCAAAAATTTAAATGTCACCCCAGTAGCAATCTTCTATTTAATGAATCCTGTGTTTGTATTGTAGTGTTCTCATTGACTTTCACTCTCAGTAACCTTTTGCCTTTTAGTGGCTTTATGCTCTTGCATGAGGTAAAATATATAGATATGCATTTTTTTTCTGTCTTCCCGACATCTAAAAGTATAAAGAACATAAAAGCTTTGATGAGGAACTGAAAGAATCACTTAAAATTCAAGTATGAGTAAATTGTCGCCATTTAAAATTCACGCATGCGCCTTGTTTTTTTTTATTTTGTCGACTGCACGTGGTAGTAGTTAACCACACTCGATGAGAAAAAGAGCACCATGACGGAAATGGAATTTGGAAATAGCATGCTGTACCTTGTGGCATTCGAACCGGAAGCCTCAATGCGAACATCTCAGAATCTTTGGGTGTCAATCTGAGGACAGTGCAGATTATTCAGTAAGAGTTGGATGGGTCTAATGGTGATTACGAAGGTGTTTGAGTGATCACTATTGATGACGACGATATTCCCACATTCATTTTACCACAGGGACTTAGCCTCAACACGGAGCCTTGGGGAGGAAGGGTTGCTCTGGATCAACACCAAAGATGAACTGACGATAAGAATTATGGCAACATTCACTAAATTTAACAAGGAGACTGTCTATAAGAGTTTCAGGGGATTCTAAAGTCGTCTGGCGGATGTGGTTTAAGCCAATGGCCATTTTATTGAAGAGATCTACTCTTTAATATGCCAAGATATTTCTGTATAATGTTGGTAGATATATCTATTTAAATATTCGTAAGAAAGCGATGGAATTGTTAGTTATTAATTCGACAAGTTTTTATTACTTAAAAGTTATTTCAGTGTATACTCGTTAATTTATTAAGCAGTATATTTCTTTATTCTTCTCTACAGGCCTGAATATGTGATCTAATGAAGTTTTCCCCTCGGGTAATGGAGTTTGGATTCCTATAAGATATTTGTCAAAAATGCAACGAAGTTCCGATGAAGTCCAACGCGACTAAACTTGTCACATGAAAACTCTTTCCACTTTACCATTCACCTAAAACAAAATTAGATAAAAGAAGAGAATTATATATTAATGTGACTATCTGTGATTCGGTTGAATAAGAAGTCGATTCGCTGGAGGATTAAAAAGTCTATATGCCTGGGGATCTGGAATATTCCCAGGAGTATGGAGGGATGAGACATGACTTATCATTACAGTATCCTGTTTTTGTATTATTTATGATATAATTTATTTTTTAAACGTTATTTCTTTTTAATGAATACACATGTTTGCTTGAAAGATGAAAAAATTAGGAAAATCGTACTTTTTTTACATTTATACTGTTTTTTTTGTTTTTTTTTTAACTATTTCACCTAACGGAGGTTAGGTTTTCCTGTCAGAAATAGTGCGGGTAATCTAACAAGTGCTCATTATATATATATATATATATATATAATTATTTATTTAAAAATATGATTCCAATATTGGAATCATATTTTTAAATAAATAATTATATTTTTAAATAAATAATTATATTTTTAAATAAATAATTATATTTTTAAATAAATAATTATATTTATGTTCCACTTTTCTATCGAGCACTATTTTTTAAAAATAATAACTAAAATACTAAGGGACTTTGGATTATTTACCTAACCCGTTCCTTCATATTTTCTATATATTTTCACATTATATATATATATATATATATATATATATATATATATATATATATATATATATATGTGTGCGTGTGTGTGTGTGTGTGTGTGTATAGAGGTAAAAACACAACTGGAAAACTGTAGTTTTCGCCAACGAGTTTCGTCCAATGTGGACTTTTTCAAGGCAAAGTAAATTAATTTATTGAAACAAACTATATAAAAACAACAAGAAAAATGTCGTTAGCAACATATTAGTTTGTTGTTTATGGATACTTTGTTTCAATAAATTCATTTCTTTTTTTTTTTTTGAAAACGTCCATATCGGACGAAACACGTAGGCTAGAATTACAGTTTTCTATTGTATTGTTTCTTTTATGCACATTGTCCTTTTCTACAGGTTAATTCAGAAAACTTTTTACACAAACACACGTAACGCACACACACACACACACACATATATCTATATATATATATATATATCTATATATATATATATATATATATATATATATATATATATATATATATATATATAAGAAAGAACAGTAAGATATATAATTAATTTAATTACAAAATTAAATTCGTACCTTTTAGCTTCCATTTTTGAAACATGGTTAGAACTGTGTAACGAAAAAAACATATTTTAAATAAATCAATTTATAATATATATATATATATATATATATATTTTTTTTAAAAATCTGTGTAATTAAATTTCTGTGTTTAGACAGAGCTGTCTTCGAAAAATAGAAAAATGTAATTTTGTTTACACGATCTTCACATCTGCTCTGAGAAGATTTATGAAAAGTGTTACAATATCTTTTTTTCCGAAATCGGCTGCGTGCCAAAGATGATTTATAATTAATGAATGCTATGGAAGAACAATTAAATTCGTCATAGAAATCGATCAGGAAGACAAAGCATGAAGCACAAAAGCGTTATGTAGTTTTTTTTTTTTCTATTAATCGTTTAGCTTTATTTTGATTCCTGTTGCTTGCGTGACAAATTCTATCCCCGATTCTAAAGTTTGAAAA
>CAHIKZ030000045.1:665000-670000 GCA_903632075.3 Acanthosepion pharaonis | reverse complement strand
CCGGTAGTATTTTAGAAGTATATACCCTAGTAAAGATGGTTTATCAAACACACCTTATGATGGGATTTTACTGCTTGAAAAATATATATAGATATCCATAAGTAAGTAACTCATGGAATCTAAATGCTAGGCTTCTTTTAGACTAGGATAAGTTACACCACTGAATTTGTGAAGAGCGACGCAATATTGAGTCTTATTTGTTACATCTTCGTGACCAAGGCCCGTTGGTACTGTTGGTATGACGTTTGCCTGATATCTTGCCTGTTCGGGTTTCATTTCACGGTAGTGGATGCGCACGGCTGATGAGTCCCAAATATAGGACGAAACGGTCGTCCAATGATTTCTGCATTTTGGTAAGATTTCTTATAGACTCGATGAATTACTTAATTATGATTATCTAAAATCCTCCTAATAAATTCTATTAGTTATACATAGATATGTAAGTTTTAATTCCTATGAGTCAATACGCTCATAATAAAACTCATGAATAGAAGGTATATGATAACAAAACGTTACTCTCTGGAGGTACTGAAGCCAGTTGTTCTCACTACTGAACTGTGCCAGCAAGTTCATCGGATACATAAGCTAGAAAGGGAATCTTGGAAAGGACCATAAGAACATAAGGCCTGAATCGACAGTCACTCACATTAACTGGGAGAACAAGATCACTTTCCATCCCGTTGTGACCTGAATGAACTAAAAAAAGGAAATCAAGTTTGGCCCGATTCACGCGAACCAGGCTCGCAATACGTATTCACCTTTCGCTAAGATCTGCCGAAAACAAACTTTTTATCAGATCTTATCTTCGTTTAGATTTCCTATTCCGAAAGAAACAAATCAGATTCTGATGAGAATGTTAGTTTCCTAAGATTCCCTCCATTCACGTCACCCACACCACCATTCTTTCACTGCAAGCAGCGGGAGAAACAACAACGGTTTCATCCAGAGTTCGTACGGGTGCGTAACTTTATTGTACACGTACGAGATCAATGAATACATGCACCAGTGTACAGTGAAAGAAGGCATACTCGGCCGTCTCATCAAACTGGTGGCAATCAGGTATGTCTTCTAGGACCGCCTTGTAGTTCACGTCATTCAGATGTAACGCATTCCAGGCCAATCACATGATGAGATAAAACTTGCGAATTCTATCATTATTTGTTCTTCTAAGCGCTATTTCTACCATTTTTGTTGTCCTCGCTTTAGGAAGTCTTCAAGTTGTGTAGGTTGTTTATAGATTTCGGTGAGTTATGTGCCAAGGGAAAGGTGATTATGTTTCAGATTTTAGTTACAATTAAAAGTTTTGGCTCTCTTTACGAAAGTTCCTTATATGTTAGAGAGATGACGCTATCTTCTTTTAATGAAGAAATGTATCTTTTTTTTTCTTTAATCTTGACAATTTTTAGAGACAGATCAACTTTGTCAATTAGTGAAAATTACATTAACCCAAATAAAGTCTAATCTTATTTATTTTTACCGTATGTTTAATTATTCGCCTGATTTAATTAAACTTGGAAACAATATTACATTGTCTTTTTAAGCAAGTTTTCCTTGGTATTTCTCGCTTTCATCAATTTATGTAACTTCTTTCATTTGTATCCGGAAGCGATGTACGGATATTAGCGAGCAATCATGCTAATTGCTGATTAATGCGTTCAATCTTCATTGGGAGCACTATACTCGTAGGTCTGAGCCTCAAATACGCTTACTAAATCTGTAAACGGTGAAGTAATGGATAGCGGCTCGGATTGAGGAATCGGAGAGCCGAGTTCGAATTCCAGTCGAATCAATTTCATTCACTTTACCTTTAGAAAAAAAATGGATTCTCTTCTTCTCCCCGCAGCTATGGGTAAATAGCAGGACAGACCAGGTTCTAAATCCTTGGATGGCAATTAGTCTACCTCAGAAAGAAATGGCAAACCACTGCGGGAAATATCTACTCGTCAGTCATATATCAAAAGATACATGATTGCCTAAGTGTGTATCACTCATGGCACATAACTGACATATGGTATATCTATTTAATTATTCATAAGAAAGCGATGGATTTGTTAGTTATTAATTCGATAAGTTTTTATTACTTAAAAGTTATTTCCGTGTATACTCGTTAATTTATTAAGCAGTATATTTCTTTATTCTTGTCTACGGGCCTAAATATCTGATCTAATGAAGTTTTCCCTTCGGGTAATGCAGGTTGGATTCCTATAAGACATTTGTCAAAAATGCAACGAAGTTCCGATGAAGTCCAAAGCGACGAAACTTGTCACATGAAAATACTTTCCACCTTACCATTCGCCTAAAATAAAATTAGATGAAAGAAGAGAACTATATTAATGTGACTATCTGTGATTCGGTTGTGCAGGGATGTGACACGACTTATCATTACAGTATCCTAAATGTTTTATTATTTATGATATAATTTGACTGAGATCACGTTACATAGGTAAGGCTCTTCGTAAGTGTTAGCGGTACATGTGGGAAAAATCTTTGTATTTCTTTAAGGCATGGGTTACCAGGAATCACTTCAACATGTCTATCGGAATGTTTACCAATTAATCCGAGGACTCCAACTACGACTGGAATCATTGATGTCATAATTTGCCACATTTTTTAGATTTCTACTTCAAGATACTTGTATTAAGATAGATTGTTTTTAAGTTCTTCAAAGATGCATTACAATCTGCAGGGACTGCCATTTTAATAACAATGCATATTATATTCCTGTGTTTTTATAATGATATTATTATTATTATTATTACTTATAGACATTATATAAAGAAATATATTTCACAGTTATCAGTTTTTATCTTCGAATCACATAGATGTGTCAATCACTTTTAATGGTAGATCATAATTATAGTCAATTACTAAAGCGGATGTGATGCGTGATGAGTCAGTTTTCCTACTACGACGCAAAAAAAAACTAATGCGTTTTTCAAAGACGAACTTCGCGTTTTTTCATGAAGCATCTCTATGAAATGTTTTGGAGAAAGTTACAGGTAAAAACTTTCTTCTGCAAATTGGCAGTCAGTATTTTCGAAGCGGCTACGATCAAAGAAAACTGGTGAAAGATTTACATGGACTAATCACGTGTTTCATATTATTACCCGCTACTTTAAAAAAGAAAAAAAAAGTAAAAAAAAAACAAAAAAAAACTCTTTTTCATCAAAGTAAAAAAGTATTTCTAAATATGAAAAATGGTAAAAAGATTTAGATTTTGTGTCAAAAAAAAAAATCAATGTATCTTTTTTAATCTGCTAAATGAAACACCTGCGTACCGCCATGATTATATATATATGTGTGTGTATGTGTGTGTGTGTGTGCGCGGTGCGGGTGTAGATGCGTATGTGTGAATGGATGTTTGGATTTGCTGGAGTGTATATATATATATATATATATATATATATATATATATATATATATATATCAAATATTACATTACATTTATATATATTATATAATATTATAGATTATTATATTATATATAGTACAGTTAAGTAATTCTTTTGTATATAAAAAATAATATATATTATCTATCTCTCTATCGCTCTCTTTCTCTGTCTCTCTGTCTCTCTCTCTCTCTGTATATATATATATATATATATATATATATATATATATATATATATATATATATATATATATATTTTTTATCATATTGACGAAACCATTTTACTCACTCTAAAGATGCATCTTGGTTTCATTGCATTTCAACTGCACTTCGACGGATGAGAATCGAAACCTTTTTCGATCCTCACCAGCCGAAATGCACTGAAACCAAGTTGCATTTTTGTTGTGAGTAAAATAGGAACACGATACATAATTTTTTTTATATCTATCGTGAAAATCTTACAGTGTTGTGAGTTCAGTAACTGAAACGGAGATATCCAGAAAAGGCATGGAACGTGGAACTAGAATAATCTGGCACGTGGATAAATAAAAGGTTGTCCGGAAAGTTCGTGCCGATTTTTAAAGGAAATTAAAATATAAACAAAATATTTACTCAACTAAATATGACCCATTTTATTGCACAATCTTTCTCAATTTTTTCTTCAACTTAAGTGTTTTATTTATGTCATTTAAGGAATGAACGTTTTTACCATTGGGAGTATTTCGCGCGGACCTGAATAAATGAAAGTCCGAAGGCGAAAAAACCTGGTGAATATGGCGGGTGGCGTACACATCTGAGGCAACATGCAACAGTTCTTGCCAGGTCGTTAAAGAAATGTGAGTCTGGCATTAACCTGATGGAGAAAAAACACCTTTCCTTTCCAATTCTGGACGTTTTTCTTTAACTGCTGCTTTTAATTCGTCCAGTCGCGTGCAGTACTTTTCAAAATCAACTGACTGCTTATTTGATAGAAGTTCATAGTACAGGACTAGCAGCATGACCCGGCGTTGCCTGTGCTTGATTCAAAAATCGTACGACTCATACAGCAATCGCTATCACTTGACTTAAAATATTTTTGCCCTCCCTTGCCTTTAAAGGAGTGCCCTTTGCCGTGCTGATGTTGCTACATGCCTTAATTCTTGCCTATCTCACACTGCGAATTTTTTCCAAGCTCTATACTAAACATTAAATCTGTTACGAAAAAAGAACTAAACAAAATGATCACAAAACGATCAGCTTTAAAAAAGGACTCGTAACTCGAAAAAACGAATGAAAAAAGAATGTTAACAACAAATACTTTTTCACACAGAACCCAGTTCTGCGGAATTAGAATCAACATTGAGTTTAAGCAAGCGAATGAGCCAATTGGAGTAAAATACCATGCAGATTTAAATTTTTCTCACTTGTGACGAATGCAGCTATCGATTTTTTTTGCATGCTAGCATGCTAGTTAAAATTCGTGTCAGTCAGCTGTTGGCTCTCACGCTGGCCAATAGAATCTTCCTGACTATTCATGGGGGGCAGCTATAGGCTCTCACTCTGGTCAGTAGGAAATGGCCGCAAACTACATGAAAACTGCCGTAGAAGCATGAAAAAAAAAAGATTATTT
>CAHIKZ030000045.1:647500-662500 GCA_903632075.3 Acanthosepion pharaonis | reverse complement strand
GTAAATTCAATGTTTGGTTCTACATTATTAGTTTAGCTATTATGTTTAAAATGTTTGTATCTTGGAGATAAAATAAAAGCACGCCATATTGGGGATAAAATAAGAGCACGCCATCTTGGAAATAAAATAAGAGCAAACCATATCTCAGGTAAGTAGAGCTGTTAGGTAGGAAATGTTTAAATTTGGTGAATTCTATGAATTAAAGGAAGAGGCAAGCGGGAACACCACTGATAGAAGACTCCATAAGTAAACCGATTTTTTTTTTTTTTTGTAGAATATATTATTGAAAGAAAATAAATGTGGTTGGTAATTAATTTACGCATTTTCATAATTTTTTGAACTGGTAGAGGAAGCTTATACTTGGATTTATTAAGATGATTTCTTAGTATATTGAGGCATTTGGTGATGGGTATATTAGTGTATAGTGATTTGATGTCTAGACCAACCCTATACATGTTAGTCATATTTATGTGTTGTATTCTATGGAGTAAATTGCACACACATGTAACACACACATATCAGAATGTCGTACCTCCATTACTCATCAAAATCTTTCTGAATCCTCTTCTCTGTCTTCAGATTGACACCCAGACACTCTGAAATGTTCGTATTGGCACTTCCGGCACCATTTCCAAGCAGTACTGCATACCGTTTCCAAATTCCTCAGAGACAGTACCCAACTGACCCTACTGTAGTGTGCCGCCGACAAAGTCAAAATTAAAAGACGCGCATGCGTGAATATAAAATAGTGACAATTTTCCTCTGACACACTGTAGATTATCATAGTAGGCTTTTTCTTTCTAAGGTAACCAATAAAAACACTGAACACATAGATAAAATCAATAACATTAATATTTTTTATAAAAATCAAATTCATGTCAACTATAAGTAAGATTAATATTCACTTAGAAACGTTATAAAGGAATTTGCAAATCCAGACGACAAAAATAAGAAAATTAATCTTCTTCTGCAACATACCCGTTGGTAGTACAAATATAATAGCCACATTCGCGTGAAAACAAAACAGCTAAAAACAATTGAAGCCTTGTTAAGAAAGAAAGAAAGAAAGAAAGAAAGAAAGAAAGAAAGAAAGAAAGAAAGAAAGAAAGAAAAACTCAAACACGCAGTAACATCAATGTGCCACAATGTACTGGCAGTTTTTATAAAGTAAAAGGTTCGTATTAATCTAAATACATGCATAAATACATTCAGTTAAAAGTAAAGAAAATAAAATCCTCTCTGATAATGGATAAAATAATCCCCAAATCACTCGACCATTAAGAACATTCGGACAATTTCTACATTATTTATGCCCAGAAAAAAATTTCTATTACTATTTTTCACTTTACAGCATTATGGCAATATATAAATTATGTAATGGAAGTCTACGGCATATTGTTAAGAAATAGCCTGCCAGATTTCTCTCATTGCATATATATCTTTTCTGTCTCCGTTTAATTACGGTATTATAGAGTTTGGTAAGATACAAATTACAGTTGTCTATAACGTTTGGATAAACAATAGCCTGCCAGGTACTTTCACTTTACATATAAATCTCCACTATTTTAATATGATATTACAGGATTAATGGATTTATTCGCGATATAAATAGGGTTCGTCTCTCCAATCAAGTTAAATTTATCCGAATAGACACCTAATCTTCGTATATGAAACCCGAACCTCTAGTGTTATTATTTAAGCTATTGTTTTCGGGAAAGATAGGTTCATCAACTTTCATTTTCTGCTTTTTTTTTTTTTGCTCTGCGATATATTGCAAAATCTCGTGACTTTTTTTTTTATTATTAATTTCAATCATTGTCACTTTTTTTTAACGTCGCTAGGTGGCATTTTTTGTTACTTTTTATTTTTATTTGTACACTACCATCAGATAGATTGCCAGTCACAGATAAAGAGCCTCCATCAATTAAAGTGCCTTCATTTCGTGCGAACGCAATTATTGACACATTTAGACCTGTGTCGATTCCAAGATTTCAACTCTTGGCTTTACATTATGGCCGTTACGAAAGACGCAGGGATCGTCTCTCAAGGCGTATATTATCAAGAGATTATCCCCTTAACTAATTTATGATAGCGAGATTTTAACACAGGTTCCATGACGCTAACATTAACGCTGAAACCTATTGACTATGTACCTACAGGGTATGCGTTTCTTTTCCATGCTAGGGTCGGCAAAAATAATTCCTGTTCTAAATTATGACTAAATATGAAGTAGAATTTTGAATGGTATTCTTAGATACAAACCATATTCTTCAGAGCTAAATCTTCTTTTCCTACCTTTTTTATCATTTCACCCAAGCAATGCAATAAAGCCACTAGGAGGCTGAGGGTTATTAAAAGTGTTAGAGAATTTGATATAAAAAAAAAACTACTATTAACGAAAGAGGATAATCAAACAAAAATTAAGAAGAGAGAAGATAATGATTAACATTGCGTATAAATTTTTGAAGGTCAAAGTTGACTGGGAAGCCAGAAAGTTCCACAGTGCGACCGAAAAAACTGTTAGCATAGAACTTACGGTTACATGTAGCCATTTCAACTGTAAAATGATGAAACCTTACTGCCAATCTAATACTGCGCTTAAATTCTTAAAGTCTAGGTACCATAGCGAAAAGTTCATCCGAACGATTACCAAGAACGTATTGATAGAATAGGCACGAGGATTCTACGTTATGGAGGCGGGAAAGGGAGTGAAGCCGAGATGCAAGATCAGGATCAATAACCAGACCATAGGCGGCGGTATTATTCAAGTCAAGGATGAATCGTAGATTTATAAATATCTAAGATAGATTCTAGAGAGAAAAAATATCTCCCATGACATTTTGAAGCAAGTTTCTTAGTAATTGATTCAATATACTCTTTTCATTTCATGTCAGCTGATAATACTAGTTCGAGAACACCTGAATCTCCTTTTTATTAGACAAAGTTCCCTATAAAAGCGTTTTGCATCGATCGAATAAGGTAATAATCGGCCTGATGCCAGGTAGAGTGAATATAGCGAGTAATTTAGAACTGAGCAAACGCGTCCTATATTTATTCCTGCTGCATACGGGCTTGTGTTATTGAGGAGGATTCCAACATTTCTACTATGGAC
This sequence comes from Acanthosepion pharaonis, assembly GCA_903632075.3. Taxonomy (NCBI): domain Eukaryota; kingdom Metazoa; phylum Mollusca; class Cephalopoda; order Sepiida; family Sepiidae; genus Acanthosepion; species Acanthosepion pharaonis. The sequence continues at coordinate 659,388 of CAHIKZ030000045.1, read as the reverse complement.
AGAACCGGCGGCTGGACGCATAAAAGCCCATTTAATGTTTCACTACTTTTTGAGAAGTCTGAATAAATAATAACTCTCAACGACCCCACAACGCGCCCAACACAACTTTTCGTTCATGGGGATCAGCTTTTAGGATCTATTGTCGAGATGTGTTCTTGTCGGGCCACTGTCTTTTATGGCGAGGATTGTTGCATGTTCGTGTACTCCATATTGATCGTTAACTACCACCAGCATCTTCTGTTTTCCGGATATCTGTTATTTTGTTGTCCTTTCTCCTTACATCTCCTACTTTGAAAATACATCGGCTTTAGAAACTTCCAAGTCTTATATATATGGAATACATGACGATCATTATTGACTAAACATAATATATACTAAATTGTATCTATTATATTCGAGGCGTATGGATATGTTGATTTTCTATGCATAGCTTTTCCTCCTGGTATAAATGACCATTTTCTACCCTATTTTATATTTTATAAAATGTAGCTTTAATCTTCTATTAACTACAAGGGAGATGTTTTCATTTCTCAGTTTTGTCTCTTATGACCCATATATGTGTTGAAGAAGTAATACTTTCATATATATATATATATATATATATATATATATATATATATATTATGAAATGACGTCATTTGTTTACATTTGATACGCCATAAGCAAATATGAATGTACGCGAGAGATTCATGGAAAATTGAAGTTTAAATACACTAAATTCGACCTTGCCAAACGAACACTGCTTCGTTGCCAAATCGGTAAAGGCACGTCAAGCTAAATGACGGTTCCGTATAGGATACAGGTTCGAATATTTTCTGTGAAAATTTCTGGGAAATTCAGGCCGGTAAATGTTGTTTAATACTGTTTATTATAAACAGAGCATTTACTTAAATATTTGTATCTATAAAAATAATGTATAAATATAAAAATGTCTGAAATATATATAGGTGTATGTTGATAGAAATTAGGAGAATTTGATATTATTATAATTAATTCATCGAGTCTAGAAGAAAACTCAACAGAATGCAGAAAAGCCTGGACGGCAATTTCGTCCGATATTTGGAATTCATCAGCAATGCGCATCCACTACCGAGAATTGAAACCCGGACAGTTACGTTATCGATATATCGATGTACCAACTGTACCAACGGGCCTCGGTGACGCAGAGGTAGCGAAGAAGACTCGATATAGCGCAGCTCCATCACATATCCTGTTTCGCTGGTGGAGGCTCGTGAGAACAGCTGGTATGAACACACCAATATATATATATATATATATATATATATATATATATATATATATATATATTAAGACAATTTTATGTTTATACATTCTTTTTAACTGTCCATGTTTTAATTCTCGGTAGTGGATGCGCATTGCTGATGAGCCCCAAATATAGGACGAAACGGCCGTCCAGTGCATTCTGCTGATGTTTCTTCTAGATTCGTTGAATTACTTATATATATATATATATATATATATATATATATATATATATATATATATATATATATTACAGTATAAGGTCTCTCGTAGAAACAATATAAATTTTCTTAAAAAGCTCGCTCTGCTGGTCTTCAAATCCAACATTTGCCGTATTAAACATTTCCCACTGAGTGGGTGTAAAACTGATTCACACACTCTCGCGCGCACGCACACACCAACACATAGAGCTATTTAGTAAGCTTAGCTTAGATGTACAACAAGGGCGGAGGTATGAGGCACTCAGTGAAGAACGAATTCGCTATTCATTCGTAATTGATCTAGTGAGGCCAGCTTGTTAACCTCTATACCACGTCGAAGTGACCAATGTGTATAGATAAGTGTGTGTATTTTTTTTTCAATTGCTGGATCCATATATATAACCACACACAAATAAGCTGATGTTACAGGCCATTATTTCGTCTATTAAATAATCCTATCTTCCTAAAACGCGAATTGATCCATACAATATAATGTTAATAGTTGAAAAATCACTCTTCATTATGTCAGATATTATTTAAAGGTTGATACACAAGAGTAATCCATCATATTTATCTTTTTTTTATTATTACCCTCAAAATGTTGTTTTTTCGTCTATATATTTAACCCAAAGACATTGATGGATGATATGCAAGACAATAGGTAGACGTTATTATATTTCGGTTGAAAAGACAAATATATTCATGTCAGTGTTGCTAGGTGTGCAATAGACTACCTATTAATTTTTACTATCAGTTTTATGATTCCTTAATACCCAGTATTACAATTTCTATGTAAAATTGCGAGTCTTTTCAATCTAAATTTTTTACTGAATTAAATTTATTTGCGTGAGGTGGTTTCGCATGAATTCGAACTTGGTTCTCCGATTTCTCAAACCAAGCCGTTATTCATTACTTTTGCCTCCTAGCGCAAAATACAAGCGGAAAAATGGTTTTCGAAGCATATATGACAATCATTTCATAGCTGATTCTGTAAAGGTCTCCGAAACAATTAGTTCGTCTTAACAATCAAGCAATGGTCGTCTGCGTTGCACGGGTCACGTCGCTTCTCTTTGTCCAGCTGTCCAACCTCATTGTCTCTTTGTTCGGTATTGATTTGATGATTCATTTTTACGGCTTAGCAACCCTTTGCAGGCTATCTAAAGCAAGAAAATATTTTTAGATAATAAGAATTTTTTTGCATCATTTCACCCCAAGGAAGGCAATATAGTCGCAAAGCATTACTGAGTGTCAGAGAATATGAAAATATAAAAACTTATAAATGTGTGAGACCAAGAAAAGATCAGTAATTCAGATGTTAGAAGAGAACGACTGATATTGTATTTAAATTTTTGAAGATCATAACTGATTGGAAAAAAAAGAAGAAGGAAGCGAGTTACACAAGCGAGAAGTGCGAGGGGAGAAACGGTTAGTATAGAACTTGCAGCTACATCTTAGCATTTATATAATTTTTGGTTTTTCCATTTGGTGTTGAGAGCATCTTTTACAATATGCTTACCTTAAATATACAGCTGCTTGATGTATTATATAAATTGTGCTTGTGTTTATTAGTTATTGGTGATATTTAAAACACAAATTCCAGGATTATAAGATATTCTATTTCATGCAGGTGTTGCTTGTTGTTAGTCTTGTTTTGACAGTCAAATGAAGGTGTTTACTGCTAATACCCTTTAGAGGAAAGGGAAGGCAATGTTTAAGCTGACAGCAAATGAGAAAAAGAATGAGAAAATGACCCTTCACATGTCCCAAACAAGGAATAGAACATCATCATTCAACAGATTTGAATACACATTAATAAAAACGGTGGTGAAAATTGTTAAAGAAAAATGGTATTCTCAGCAGGGTTAAAGAGAGATATTTTAGAGTCTAGAGAAATAAAGTTTGAGAAAATCAAATGTCTATGTTTGTACAGATGTATGATTGAGTGTGTAATATGTGTAGGCGTGAAGATATGTCTTTACGGATAGAACTAACTCAAGAAGTTTTTCCCTTTGCAGTCAATGTAGTTGTGTGTTCAGGCAAGTATTTTATCTTGCTGGTGCCGATATGGTGTGAGTGCATGAATGAGAAAGGCTTTGTTTAGCAAGTGAATACATTATCTCTGGTACTGGGTTTATGTGCATGTGTTTACTTCCTGTGGCTCCTTTTGTTTGTATTTGCTGTGAGTCCCTGTGCAGCTTCCAGTCCATTCTCATATAGGCTGGGGTTTGGAGCGTTTCGAACGTCCTTCCAGCAGTCAAGTTCTACCAAGAAAGTATATTACTGCATTATTTCATTGCTTCTGCTTTCTCTACTCCCCAAAATACAAATAAATATAGATAAATAACGCGGAGAGGAAAATGTGCATTTTACAGATATACCGACTTTATTAGTAATATTAAAACTAGGTTAAGTTATATTAATTTGTCGCCATTATCTTCATGCATCTGGTTTCCGTCTTTGATAAAGCAATGGTTGCACAAATAAAAACAGTTTGCACAATCGTAACGCAATTTTGTCACGTCGCCATATAATCAAGCAGTAAATTTCGGTAACAGGGCGATGAGTGAATTGGCATTGATATGAGAAATGAAAAATAAAAGGTTTCTTTTATCTAAACTGTTTTGCATGATTCGGCACTTCATTTTCTTAACTTTTAAGAAATTTAAATTTCCACCCAGCACGGTGCAAAGAGCCACCCAATCTAGAGTGATACTGAATGATGTTTGTAATATAGGCATAAGAAAAGGAATTAAGAAGTGAACATCATGATGATATGGAGTATAGACAACTATAGACAACTATTAACCCGAGACTAATATAATTTTTTTTTTTGGGGGGGGGTATCCACGTGGGTGTCTGTTTCACAAATTAGCGCTTCTTAGAAAGAAACAGAGTGGAACCGCCTTCTTAGAAATGGAAATCGAAGGGAATGAAGACAATTCGACACTGTAGACGTAACACGTTGTGTCATATTTGCAATACTGAGTAGGTGGAGATCAAGGATGATTCTTGTCTAAACATTTGTCATGGAAGAAAACTATCTACTTATATTTGAAATACGGTGGAAACGGGGATGATTTGGCTCTGTGGAAGTGGCATAGCGACTTCTAGTAGTTAAGGTCTGAACTTGATTTAAGGAGCTCCCCTGAAATTTTACCATAAAAATACCGATAGAGTATCGATAGAGGTCCATTGAACAGTGAAACGCATTACTTAGTAAAAAAGACTAGCATCACAGAAATTTAAAACAGTTAAACAGTTACATAATCTAATTCTCAGTTAGTTTTGTTTTACCTTTCTTTTCGTTTTTTTTAATGGAGTTCACTCCAAAAAAAGCAGTGAAGTCATTAAGACACAAGGGATTACTGGATGTGGATGAATTAGGAAAGAGAAACTTTACTAATGGCCAAGAACGAAAGAAGAGCAATCCGGGAGACCATCGAAAGTGATTGTCATTAATTTAAATTTTGGAAAGCATGAAGCTGGAATAATTCCACAAGCGAGAATTCCAAGAAAAGAAACTGTTAGCATAGATCTTGCGATTACATCTTACCAACTTAACTGTAAATTTGTGAGAATTCGACGCCGGTTTAGTACTGCGCTTAAATTCGAAGAGTCTGGGGACTCTAACGAAGAGCTCATCCGAATAATTGTCATATAAGTATTCATAGAACAGACAGAGGAGGGCATCTTTACGACGGTGTGAAAGTTACTGAAGCGGGAAGCCAGATCAGGAGCAATAATATTGCTGATTCTTTTTTGGCTTTTATCAAGAATTACAAATAAATAACAGGAACATCAGACCATATGTAGCAGCGATGTTCTAACAATGGACGAATGACAAAAAGACTAATATGTGGACACCATGCAAGATAGATTGGATTTCTTTTTTACGACCGCCCAACATTTTGGCTTTTATTTAAAGCCGAACAATATTTTTGGATTTGAAGAATAATTTATTTATTTATTCCGCAAGTTAATACTGAATTAAGAATATTTTTTGGCGATAATAATAATTTTCATATACATGTCCTATTATTTACCTATATCTGAGGTGGATTCATAATTTGATTTAATCCCTGACGATCCGCTTAGGTGAAACCTTGCTAGGTTTGTCTGGCTGGCTTAAATGGCTAGGTATTATATATATATATATATATATATATATATATATATATATATATATATATATATATATATATATATATATACAGTCTGTCTGTGGATGATACTATATATGCTCCTGAAAATTTATTTCGGTTGAGCTCTCTGGGGAGGAAGTGTGAGTTTGTAAACAGTGACTATTACTGCTAATAATGCAAGACTCTTCGGTAAATCGAATTGAGTTCTCTCAGTCACTGGGTGTTTATCCAAAATAAATACACTTAAAATTCACCTTCATCCCTGCTGTGCGCCAACGACTTAGTGGTAGAATCACCGACTGACGCCAATTCAATCGGGTTTCGATACTAGCTAGAGGCAACCGGATGTCTAGCCACACTGATGAGCTGTGATACAGCGAAACAGTCTGTCTGTGGATGATAATATATATATATATATATATATATATATATATATATATATATATATATATATATGCATGTTTCATTAAAAACGACAGACAAGGTACTACGGTTAAGCTTTTTATTTAATTTTCTTGTGTTCTAACAAGAGCTTTCTTTTCTGGACAAAGGGTGTGTAAGAACTGTCCAAATGTTTTATATTTCCGAGCGCTTTCGGCTATACCTTTAGTCATTATGAAAGATGATTCGATTTTTCAGCTTAATTGAGTGTGTGCGTTCTGTGTGTGTCTTAGTGTGTGGTAGGGATGTTTTTAATTTCCGAATACGGTTAGCACATTGTGGCTTTGTTCGTAGTTAATATTGTTAAGAGTTGGCTTTTACTTTTTTATTATTAAAGCTTCCATTATTTTTAGTCTTTTTTTGCAGGTGGATGATATATTTGTGTTTTCTACTAGTATGTTTCTAATGGAGTCTGGTAAATTTGTGTGTGTCTTTAAATGGGTTCTAATGGAGCTGTGATCGGATAGGTGTAACGTAAGACGTCTGGATAAGCATGTGGTTGTGTAACCGATGTAATTATTAATGAGTCCGGTTTGATCAGGAACAAAGTTCCTTAAGGGGCATTTCTTAATAGATAATGTTCGTTCTTTGTAATTTTGACTTGGCTGGTGTGTTGTTATTTTTGAGGATAAGGTTGGCTGTCTTAAATTTTTTATAATAGATAATAAATTTGATTTTTTTATTCGGATCAATTGGAGTAGTATATTTCTTTATAATATGCCTTAGAGAAGATTCGTCTTGTTTGTAATTAATATGCATTTGGTTTTTGTAATAAATGTGTATGTGATTTTTGGTTGTGTGTTTACTATCGTTATTACTTGCCTCGGGGAGAAATAGCCTAATTTGTTGTTTTATAAGGTCGTTAGGGTAGCCGTTGTTGATTAGCGTTTGTTTAACGTTAAGTTCTTTGAGGAAGAGTAGTCGAGAGGATGAATCCAGGTGTGCTCTATTTAGAAAGTTTTTTTTATTACTGCTAATTTGTACCTAAGTGGACATTCGCTTTTGAAGTTAAGGTGGCACGAGCTTTTGCTGGTAGTTTTTTTGTATAATGATGTAATGAATGTGTTATTGCTGTATTCAACGAGGACATCTAAGAATGGAAATTGTTTTTTTTTTTTGGCTAAATTCATAGTTAAAGTTAAGGACAGAGTTTTTCTCAAATGTGGTCTTAAGCATCCTTGATAATGGCTAAAGGTATAGCCGAAAGCACTCGGAAATATAAAACATTTGGACAGTTTTTACACACCCTTTTCTTGCTCTTGTTAGAACCGAAGAAAAATTAAATAAAAAGCTTAACCATAGTACCTTGTCTGTCGTTTTTCATGAAACATGCATAAAGGAAGGATTGCTGCCTAAATATACAACTATCAAATATATATATATATATATATATATATATATATATATATATATATATATATGGATGTACGGTCACGCTTGTATTTTTTGCGTTAGCATGAGTTACATCGACAACGATTTCCTCCCTTCCATAATAACACAAATATACGCAACCTATATAAATCCAAAATTTAAAAAAAATCAATTTGTCTGACGATCCCAAAAGAGTGAAACTTAAGATCACAAACTCACATCAATCTAGCCAAATATATGTATAAATATCTATATACTCTCTTTCTCTCTTTCTCTCTCTCTTCTCTATATATATATATATATATATATATAGAGAGAGAGAGAGAGAGAGAGAGTGCAAAGTGAAAAAACAAAAAAGGACAAATAACCACGACATACTTCACGATGCACACCCGCGCACTTGCATCAGCTAAAAGATGCTGATCAGAACGCAAAGATGTAGATATTAGTCTAAATAATACATATAAAAATCCCAGTGCTTCATTTAATGATTTAGTGCTAAGAAGGCAAGTGAGAGATCGAAAACTGTGATCAGGACAACAAAATATGGATACTTTGTATTCGGACATGAATACTGGTTATTTATATATATATATATATATATATATATATATATATATATATATATATATATATTATAATGTTTTAATTGCTACCTCTGTACCATAAAAGTTACTACATTTTTTATTTCCTTCATATTGACCAGCCTCGACGTTTCTACGAATTGGACTTAACACCCGGTATCAATGACAAGACAGCCGACCCGAGTATCGATAATTCCTCCACTATAAGTATGGCTAATCTAAATGCATTCGTAATGATTGTACAAGAAGAATGAACTGAAACCCAAGAAAATTGTCGATGGTCAGAAATTAATGCAAGTGTTACTGGTAGAATAGTGATATTATATTTATAATGTAAATGCTTTGCAAATTGAATTCATTATTAGAAATGCTTTGTAATTCAAGACGCGCTGTTGAAAGAGGAGTTTTATTATATACATAATTACATTTTTATTCTTACATATTTCCTCAATGATCCAATTTTCAATGTTCAAAGTGAGTTTCGCTTTTTCTTCCTAGCATCATTTACTTATTCCATTCAGCCTATCAAAGGCGTCCATATCTTGAATGGAGAGTTTAGCAGAATCTAATGCAATAATATGGCCGATATTGGCCTGACAGTAATCACTGCTGTATGTCTGACCCAGTCCTGCACTGAGGGAATGGTTATGAACGAGGTAGATTTATTTGGCGCGACGTGGTAAGGATCAATGTGAATGGAACGAACTCTATGAGACCTTAAAAGAAATAAAGGGACGATGAGAATAATAAATATTCGATTGATTGGGCGGATAAATTCGTTTACAAAGACGGGGGCATTTAAGAGTGGGAGGAAAAATTCGAAGGAATTAAGATATTAGGAAAAGAAAGAAAGAAATAAAGAAAGAAAAAGAATATAATCGCTGAAAGAAAACGTGAAGAAAGTTATTAAAGAGAAACTGAATAAAAAGTTAAACAATAAAAGAAAGGGAATTATAGAGAATGAGAAAAATTGAATACAAAATGGAAGGTGAATTTATGATAGAAAGAAAAAGAAACAAATGCAAATTTTGCGATTTGAATGAAACCGTTCAGAAGGAAGGAAAATAAAAATTGAATAAAATCTGGAAGGGAATAGATAAAGAATGTAAAAGAAAAACAAAATAAATAAGAAAGAAAGAAAGAAAGAAAGAAAGAAAGAAAGAAAGAAAGAAAGAAAGAAAGAAAGAAAGAATGAAAGAAAAGGACAAATAACTGAACGGAATAAGAGAGAGAAAGAAAGGTGAAAATAATTAAAAAGAAAAAAAGAAAGAAAGAAAGAAAGAAGGAAAGAAAAAAAGGACAAATAATTGAACGGAATGAGAGAGAGAAAGAAAAGAAAAAAAATAAAAAAAAAAAAAAAAAAAAGAAAGAAAGAAAGAAAGAAAAAAAATAAAGAAAAGGACAAAAGAATTGTACGGAATGAGAGAGATAAAAGAAAAGGTGAAAATAATTAAAAAGAAAAAGAAAGAAAGAAAAGAAAGAAAAAAGAAAGAAAGAAAGAAAGAAAGAAAAAGGACAAATAATTGCAGAGAAAAGAAATGAGAAAGAAAGAAAGGTGAAAATAATTAAAAAGAAAAAGAAAGAAAAGAAAAGAAAGAAAAAAGAAAGAAAAGAAAAAGCAAAATAATTGAACGGAATGAGAGGGAAAAGAAAGGTGAAAATAATTAAAAAGAAAAAAAAAAAGAAAAGAAAGAAAGAAAGAAAGAAAATGACAAACAATTGCACGGAATGAGAGAAGAAAGAAAGAAAATAATTAAAAAAAAGAAAAAAGAAAAGAAAGAAAAAGAAAAGAAAGAAAAGGACAAATAATTGAACGGAATGAGAGAGAGAAAGAAAAGGTGAAAATAATTAAAAAAGAAAAGAAAAAAAAAGAAAAGAAAAGAAAGAAAGAAAAGGACAAATAATTGAACGGAATGAGAGAGAAAAGAAAAGAAAAAAAGAATTAAAAGAAGAAAGAAAAGAAAGAAAAAAAAAGAAAGAAAGAAAAGAAAAGGACAAATAATTGAAAAAGAAAAGAGAGAGAAAAAGAAAGGTGAAAATAATTAAAAGAAAAAAGAAAGAAAGAAAAAAGAAAGAAAGAAATGAAAGAAAAAAAAAGAAAAGAAAAGGACAAATAATTGTACGGAATGAGAGAGATAAAGAAAGGAAAAAATATATGAAAAAAAAAGAAAAAAGAAAGAAAATAAAGAAAAGAAAGAAAGAAAAGAAAGAAAGAAAGAGAAAAAGAAAGAAAAGAAAAGGACAAATAATTGAAAGGAATGATAGAGAAAAGAAAGGTGAAAATAATTAAAAAAGAAAAAAAAAAGAAAGAAAGAAATAAAAAAAATGAGAAAGAAAAAAGAAAAGAAAAGAAAATAATTGAACGGAATGAGAGGAAAGAAAAAAAAAGAAAATAATTAAAAAAAAAAAAGAAAAAAAAAAGAAAGAAAGAAAAGGACAAAAAATTGAAAATAATGAGAGAGAAAAAAGAAAGGAAAAAAATTAAAAAAGAAAAATATGAGAAAGAAAGAAAGAAAAGAAAGAAAAGGACAAATAATTGAACGGAATGAGAGAGAGAAAGAAAAAAGAAAATAATTAAAAAAGAAAGAAAGAAAAAAGAAAGAAAAGAAAGAAAAGGACAAATAATTGAACGGAATGAGAGAGAAAAAGAAAGGTGAAAATAATTAAAAAAAAAGAAAGAAAAAAGAAAAGAAAGAAAGAAAGAAAAAGAAAAGAGACAAATAATTGAAAGGAAAGAAAGAGAAAAAGAAAGGTGAAAAAAAGAAAAGAAAGAAAAGAAAGGAAAGAAAGAAAGAAAGAAAGAAAGAAAGAAAAGGACAAATAATTGCATTCAAAATGAGAGAGAAAAGAAAGGTGAAAATAAAAAAAAAAAGAAAGAAAGAAAAGAAAAGAAAGAAAGAAAAAAGAAAGAAAAGGACAAAAAGAAAAGAAAGAGAAAAAATGAGAAAAAAAAAAAGAAAGAAAAAAAAAAAAGAAAAGAAAGAAAGAAAAGGAGAAAAATTGAAAGAAAAAAAAAGAAAGAAAAATAGATAAAATATTAGAAAGAGAAAAAAGAAAGAAAGAAAGAAAGAAAAAAAGAAAGAAAGAAAGAAAAAGGAAAAAATTGAAAAGAAAAAAAAAAAAGAAAGGAAAATAATTAAAAAAAGAAAGAAAAGAAAGAAAGAAAAAGGAAAAGAAAAAGAAAGAAAAAAAGAAAGAAAGAAAGAAAGAAATAAAATAATGAAGAAAGAAAGAAAAGAAAGAAAATAATTAAAAGAAAAAAAGAAAAAGAAAGAAAAAAGAAAGAAAAGAAAGAAGAGAAAAAAGAAAGAAAAGGAATAATAATTGAACGGAATGAAAGAGAGAAAGAAAGGTGAAAATAATTAAAAAGAAAAAAAAAGAAAGAAAGAAAAAGAAAGAAAAGAAAAAAAGAAAAAAATTGAAAATAAGAGAAGAAAATGAAAAAGGAAAAGAAAAAGAAAAAGAAAAAAAAAAAAAAAGAAAGAAAGAAAGAAAGAAAGAAAGAAAATAAGAAATAAAGAAAGGAAAAAAAATAATTAAAAAATGAGAGAGAGAAAGAAAGAAAGAAAGAAAAGAAAAAAAAAATAGAGAAAGAAAAGAAAGAAAGAAAAGAAAGAAAGAAAAGGACAAATAATTGAACGGAAAAAAGAGAGAAAAAGAAAGGTGAAAAATAATTAAAAAGAAAAAAAAGAAAGAAAAAAAAAGAAAGAAAAGAAAAGAAAAAGAAAGAAAAGGACAAATAATTGAACGGAATGAGAGAGAGAAAAAGAAAGGTGAAAAAATTAAAAGAAAAAAAAAAAGAAAAAAAAAAAAAGAAAGAAAGAAAAGAAAGAAAAAGACAAATAAAAGAACGGAATGAGAGAGAGAAAGAAAGGTGAAAAAAATTA
>CAHIKZ030000045.1:525000-622500 GCA_903632075.3 Acanthosepion pharaonis | reverse complement strand
ACGGAATGAGAGAGAGAAAGAAAGGTGAAAATAATTAAAAGAAAAGAAAGAAAGAAAGAAAGAAAGAATGTAAGGTACAAATAATTGAGTGCACAGCGAAGGGGAAAGAAAAAGATACATAATTGAAGAGAAAAGAAAGAAAGAAAGACAGAAAGAACAAAAGATAGAAAGAAAGACTAAAAGAAAGTGTGTTTCACTATTTCAATCGAATATGTAATCCAACCAAGTAAAACTGGACAACATACGTTTTTCTTCCTTTTTAAGCCCACGTATTTGTACATGTAAATGCTTACATTTAAATTCTTCTGATAAATATCAAGAAATATAGTTTGAAAGAATTTTACTGCCAAAGTACACTTTATATATATATATATATATATATATATATATATATATATATATATATATATATATATATATATATATATATATATATATACTGACTTTCTGTCTCTCTATATATATATAATATACAATTGTGTGTGTCTCTCTCTGCTCTCTCTCTCTCTCTCTCTTCTCTATATATATATATATATATATATATATATATATACTTCAGTTTAAAATTTTGAGGAAACCTGTCGTAATGTTTTAAATTAGCTGGCAAAGTAGTTGTATTTTACTAAAAATAAGAGAAACTTATACATGGTTAAAAAAATACTGAGACATTTGTTTTTAGAATTTTTATTATAAAAAACGAAAAAAAAATATTATGATTAAATTTTGGTCTCGTCAAAATATCCTTTAGCCTTGATTACTGCAGCACAAATTTTAACATTCGTTGCAAAGTTTTCCCACGGTATAAGATAATTTATTCCATTTTTCAATGACACTCAGAGCGTTTTTCATTTTTTTTTCACTATCCTATCAAGTTCATTCCATATTAATTCTGGGGGTGGCTTCAAGTTTTTGAACTGTAACATATATATATATATATATATATATATATATATAAAAAAAGGTAGAAAATTTTATGGAGTGAGTGCAAAGTGAAAAGACAAAAAAATGGACAAATAACCACGACATACTTTACGACGCGCACCCGCACACCATGAGAAAACATTGCACTCAAAAAAAGTGCATATAAAAAGAAAAATCGAGAAATTTAATCAGTCAGTAGGTGATACTCCTGATGAGTGGACGAATTAATTTCCGTAGGCTCTGACTACGAAACTCTGGAGTGGGAATGTTCAGGATAACATTAATCAGCAAATGCAAAACCTTTTACTTGCATTAATCATATTATCGTAATTTACCCACGCACGCATGGACTCCCAGTTTTGAATAGGAGTAGGTTCTGCATTTTGGAGAGGGAAGGTTCCAGCAGTCAGCTCTGACAGTCAGACCGAGCATTCTTGCTGTAACACTCTCGTTTGTATATGTTGTATGTATTACTGTTTCTTACATTATTTACATTATTCGGACTATTGCCCTCATCTTTGTCGCCATATCTATTACAACGTTTCGGCCGTTGTACGCTCCGGCCTTCTTCAGGTAGTTGGAATGTCGAACTGAACCCTTTATTTCGTTCACTGGGGTCGACTGTTCTAGTTAAACGTGCCATGCTTAATGGATAACTGTTATCAGTTATCACCTGTTAATTTTCCCTCTGAAAGTTCTCCACTGCCTTAACCGGGTATTGAACTCACACTCTTTAGGTCCTGTCATTGGATCTAACCAACGCCTTTATCCACTGTGCCATGTGTCCTTGAGGAAACGTAGTAATAAATATGGCGACAAAGATGAGGAAAATAGTCCGAATAATGTAAATAATGTACATCTCAGAAATATAGACAATTACTTTCTGTTAATATATTTGTTTAAATCAATTCCTCTCTTTGTGTTTTTATTTCAGGCCCTAACAATGCCACAACAAATTATTAATTCTCTCTCTCTCTCTCTCTCCCTCTCTTTATATATATATATTTATATATATATATATATATATATATATATATATATATATATATATATATATAAGTAGGTTGATATTACAACGATTTTTCATTTACTAAATATACAATTTTCACGAGGCTCGAATTGATTCCCACATAATTATATTAATATAAACATCTCATCTCAGTTTTTATCAGATATGACACAATCCTATACCATTTTCCTTATATAACTTTCACTATTAATACGTACTCTGCATTGTTTCCTTTGTTCATATATTTAACCAAAAAAGAGCCCAGAACGAAATTACGATGTTGTTAGTCACGTTTAATTTTTTTTAAATTTAAAAAGACGAATTTAGCATTTCATTAATTTATTTTCATTATTAATCATAATATTCGTGATTATATTTGCATCATAATTTTTTTACGCATTTGGTTATTTCACAATATATGCATACGTTTTATTTGACAACATGTCACACTTATGATATCATAGCTATTTTATGCAATTTACCAGGCATACCAAGTGTCACATCGTGAGATAGTTTATAGATATATTATTTTGTAATTAAAAATATTTATAGATCAGGCACAATAACTATCAAGACAACTAATTTGAACAAATTCAGTCGTAACTGTTTTAGTGAGACAAGCTTGCTAACCATTACACCACGCCGAGGTGACTAACGTTATATAAATTTAAGATTTCGACATTTTGATTTTACATACGCCATTGCGCAGAACAATCAGGTTTTTCTCCTAACTACGCAGTTAGATATTGGCATTTTTCATCAAGTAAACCTTTAGATTCTGATGAGATTTTTTTACGAGGCTAAATCAAAAAATTATCCACACGTTTGCCATAACTTGTCTTTAGGTCTGTCAAACTGCCTTAATCTCGTGTGTTCCTGTAATTGGTAGTATTGTAGACGCGTGATCGAGGTTTGACCTTGGTGACGAGAGTTTAATTGCTCTGTGTTACAGTGTAAACACGGTCGTTCAGGTGACAGTATGCATCATGAAGTAACAAAGAGCAGTGAACCGTATCTGCAGCGAACATGCTACTTCGTCGATGATAACCCGTCGGTTCGCCATTACCACCAATCGAGCTTTGCTGAATCTTCTTGTCAATTGTGGAGGTAGATGAGCGCCCTGCTTCTCCTTCGTACATCACGCTTATCCGGCCACTAGTAAATTTCTGCATCCACTCATTCACACTTCTACATGGTAGGGAACTATCGATGAATTTCTACCCCTTACTTCTGTTCTTTGTTTCTCCTGGGTTCACGCTGCTAGCGGAACGGCCATGTTTAAATTGTGAAAGTAGCAAGAAAAGTGGCGCGAACAAACTCAAACTTCGATCCTGTGATATTGCAAAAGAGCGAATAATGTTTGACTTACCCTCCAAACAGCGAATAATGTTTGACTTACACTCGAAAGATCGAATACTGTTTGACTTAACCTGGAAAGATCAAATACAGTTTGACTTAACCTCGAAAGATCGAATAATATTTGACTTAACCTCGAAAGAGCGAATAATGTTTGACTTAAACTCGAAAGAGCGAAGAATGTTTTACTTACCCTGGAAAGAGCGAAGAATGTTTGACTTACCCTGGAAAGAGCGAATAATGTTTGACTTATCCTCGAAAGAGCGAATAATGTTTGATTTACACTCGAAAGGGCGAATAATGTTTGACTTCACCTCGACAGAGCGAATACTGTTTGACTTACCCTGTATATATCTATAAGAAATGAAGTTGTTAATAATTTGAGACGAGGTGTATTATTTTGAGTTGAAAATATCTAACGGAAATTAATGTTGCCAGACGTGGAATAAAGTTCTTATTAATTTTCACGTCTCGAAAGCTTAGCGTTCATTGTGAGTCTTTTTTTTATATATGTTGGAGTCTGTGTTTTTCTTATTCTTCTTGAATCAACGACATAGAAGAACAGAAATACACTGACGGTTTCAACCAGGGGCAAGTTATTGGCTGACTATTTTTCCAATAAGTAAACAAATAAATGGCGTTGGTCTCTCAATATCTAATGATTCAGAGCATAACAAACAAATTCAGTAAAAAGCAGATCGATCAATTAATGTCCAGATTTTTATGACTAAAGATATATTCCTCCATACTTTTGATGGCTGACACACACTTAATATTGTACAGGAAGATCATTTGAAGTTTAAACACTGCTGTCCTGTGCTTTGGTGGCATAATATAAAAAATGTTCAAGATGGAATATTTTCGCTTGATATTAACTCTTCAAGTAACATACGACAAGTCAAATGCAAAACGACAGTGACAGGAATCTATGGAAGTCACCTGGTGATCGGACAGAAAGCAATGTGGGGGGCAGGGTTTTTTACTGTGTTTCCCGAAAAACAGAAAGAATGTCTTAGAAAATGACTTAAAAGGAAATAGTGAAAGAAAGTAGAAAGAAATAATAAAAGAAAGAGAAGAAAAAGAGGAAAGAAAATGAAAGAGAACTCTGGAGAAAATATAAGCTAAGAGAAATGATACGTAGAAGCATGATTACGAAGACATTTATTTACAAAACTGGGCGCCTAAAAAGATATTAAAATTAGAAGAACGAAAAGAAAGAAGATAAGAAAAGAGGGAAATGAAGAAAAAAAGAAAAAGAAAAGAAAATAAAATAAAAAAAAAAAGAAATGAAGAAAGAAAAAGAAAAAAAGAAAAGCAAGAGAAGAAAAAGGAAAAAAAGAAAAGAAAAGAAAGAAAGAAAAAAGAACGAAAGAGGAAAAAAAAAGGATAACACATAAAAAAAAAAAGAAAAAAAAGAAAAAGAAAACGAAAGAAAGTGAAGAAAAGAACGAAAAAAAGAAAAAAGAAAGCAAAAAAAAAAGAAAAGAAGAAAAAAAGAAAAAAGAAAGAAAGAAAAAAGAAAGAAAAAAAGGATTTTTCTTATTTTCTATCTTCTTTCTTTCTTTCCTCTCATTTTTTTATCTTTCATTCTTTCTTTCTTGTCTTTCATACTTCTGTTGTTTTTTTTTATTAATCTTTCTTTCTTTTTTGTCATTTTTTTCATCCTTTTTTCTTTTTTTTATCTATTTCTTTCTTATATTTTTCTTTCCTTGATTGTTTTTTATCTATTTCTCTTTCTTTCATCTCATTTTACTCTTTCTTTCTTTTTTTTTACTTGCACAGCATTTTTTTCTTTTTCTTTCTTTCTTTCTTTCTTTCTTTCTTTCTTTCTTTCTTTCTTGCCCAGCATTTTTTCTTTTTCTTTCTTTCTTTCTTTTTCTCTTCTATCTTCCCTTCTTTCTTTTTTCTTTCTTTCATTTTCTCTTCTATCTTCCCATCTTTCTTTCTTTTTCTCATCTATCTTCCCTTCTTTCTTTCTTTTTCTCTTCTATCTTCCCTTCTTTCTTTCTTTCTTTCTTTCTTTCTTTTCTTCTATTCACTTCTTCCTTCTTTCTTTCTTTCTTTCTTCTCTTCTATCTTCCCTTCTTTCTCTCTTTATTTCTTTCTTTCTTTTTCTTTTCTATCTTCCCTTCTTTCTTTCTTTCTTTGTTTTTTTCTATCTTCCCTTCTTTCTTTCTTTTTCTCTTCTATCTTCCCTTCTTTCTTTCTTTCTTTCTTTCTTTTTCTCTTCTATATTCACTTCTTCCCTTCTTTCTTTCTTTCTTTTTCTCTTCTATCTTCCCTTCTTTCTTTCTTTTTTCTTTCTTTCTTTCTTTTTCTTTTCTATCTTCCCTTCTTTCTTTCTTTCTTTGTTTTTTTCTATCTTCCCTTCTTTCTTTTTCTCTTCTATCTTCCTTCTTTCTTTCTTTCTTTCTTTCTTTCTTTCTTTCTTTCTTTTTTTCTTCTATCTTCCCTTCTTTCTTTTTTCTTTCTTTCATTTTTTCTTCTATCTTTCTTTCTTTATTTATTTTGTTTGTTTGTTTGTTTCTTTCTTTCTTTCTTTCTTTCTTTCTTTTACTCTTCTATCTTCCCTTCTTTCTTTCTTTCTTTCTTTCTTTTTCTTTTCTATCTTCCCTTCTTTCTTTCTTTCTTTTACTCTTCTATCTTCCTTCTTTCTTTTTTTTCTTTTCTATCTTCCCTTATTTCTTTCTTTCTTTCTTTCTTTTTCTCTTCTATCTTCCCTTCTTTTTTTCTTTCTTTCTTTCTTTCTTTCCTTTTCTCTTCTATCTTCCTGTCTTTCTTTCTTCCTTTCTTTCTTTCTTTCTTTTTCTCTTATATCTTCCCTTCTTTCTTTCTTTCTTTCTTTCTTTCTTTCTTTTTCTCTTCTATCTTCCCTTCTTTCTTTCTTTGTTTCTTCTATGTTATCTCTATTTTTTGTTTGCTTCTTTCTTATATTTCTGTATTTTTGGTTTCTTTATTCCTTCTTTCTTTTCTTTATTCTCTTTCTTTTTTCACTTCATTCCCTTTCTTCTTCTTTTCTGTCTTCTCTTCTCTCCCTCTTTCGCCTCTTTCCTTGTTCTCTTTTTCTCTTATTCTTTCTTTATTTCTTACTCCTCTTCCTTTCTTTTCTTTCTTCTCTTTTTCCTTACACATTTTTTCTCTTTTCTTTTTTACTTTCTATTTTCTTTTTTTCTCTCTTTCTATCTTTTGTTTCATCCTCTTTTTTTCTATTTTTCTTCATTTATTTTCTTTTTCTCTTTCTTTTTTCCCTATTCTTCTTTTTCTTTCTTTCTTTCTTGCTTTATTTATTAATTTGTTTCTTTCTTTTTGCTCTTTCTTTTTTCTCCTTCCCACTTTAATTCTTTCTTTCTCTTTCTCATTTTCTGATCATTCTTCTTTTTTATTTCTCTTTACTCTTCCTCTATTTGTTTATTCGTTTTCTTGTCTTTCCTTCTTCTCCACTTTCTTTCATGTCTTCTCTTTCTTTTCTTTCTGTTTTTCTTTCTTTTTCCTAAAATTCAAATATTTCATATTTATTTTCATAGATACATATTTTCCATATTTTTTTTTTCATAAAATGTTCATTTTTCATATTTTATTTAATAAAATATGCATATTTCATATTTCTTTTTAAAAAAAAAAAAAAAGAACGTGTTTTTTTTTTCATATTTATTTATTCTCATCAACTGCATATTTTCGTATATACATGATGTGGATATTTTTGCATATTTTTTTTATAAATATAATTCTCAAATGTGAATATTTTTGTGCATAATATGTTGACAATAAAAAATCCGTTTAATTATTATACAGAAAGAAAATATTCCAACAGTTCAGCATTATTTTGTTTCGTTTTTAGGGAAATTTTCTTTTTTCTTAATATTTTGTTTAATTTTTGAAAGCACCTTTCACTATTCCAATGCGTCTTCGATTGCGTATTTTCCGTCATGTCTATCGACCACATTATTCTAGATTTACTTTATCTCTTTGCGTCGGCGCGTCATATCAATGAAAGATCCAACCCTCTCTAAATTATTGACCAAAATACTCCAGAAAATAACTGTATTGGCGGTTCTCTCAATCAAGTGAAGTGCACTGTTCGCATTATGATCGAATTACCCAGAATTCATCATAGCTTCCTCTGTGGGATTCAATTAGGATTTATTTGTTTATTTGTAATAACTAAATTAATGACGTCTCAATCTAGCCAAAAGCTGCAATGTGAAACAAACTTTGAATTTTCCTTTGGGTTCACCAAAGAACATTCTCTCTAAAATGACTAGATTTCTCCAAACATCCTTTCTCAGATATTGGTCAATTACACAATCCGCGCAAAAGTATTTGAATAAGAAAAAAGAATTTTCGGAACGTCTGCTTTTACCAAGTCATATACACTAGAAAATTATTTAATAATCATTAAAATTAAAATCGTATCTGAATATATTATTATTGACAAGTAATCCATTAATATCCGAAGTTCACATGTGAATAGCGTCTCATGACTGTATCGCTGTAGATCATTAACTTACACATATGCTTGTCAGATTTTGAATAAATTCCACCTATATTTCACATACGATTATCCACAGTAATAACGTATTAAAATAATGGATAAAAATATATTAATTCTATAGAAATGTATATAGGCAACAAAGATTATCATAAATATAAGATTGCGATATATATATATATATATATATATATATATATATATATATATATATATATATATATATATATATATTTGTTGGATAGATGTGAGTTTGTGACCCTGGGTTTCACGCTTTAGCGATCGTCAGACAAACTGATTAATGTTTTAAAAAATTGGGGTTTAGGTAGATTGCGTGTATTGGTGTTACTGTGGAAGTGGTGGGGGAAATTTTGTCGTTTTGTCATTCATCGTACTAACGCAAACATCGATGTATGCAGACACATATACATACTTGGTCGTCCGTCGGGACTCATACATATAGATATATGTGGGCAGTTTCGGCTATGACACATGTATGTATACGGGTGGTGTTATGTCTATACATACGCATTTGTATGTTGAAATGTTGAAATTTAAACAGTGGAAGTGTGGCGGAAATGTCTCGTTAATGTCTCGTGAATGTATACATGTCATATTATGTATTTTCCGCTGAAAAATATTTCCTCGCATGTATGTATATACGTGTGGTGGGGTTTGTGTAAAATTATGATAGGTAAAAATTATTATTATTTATATTTATTTTTAAATTTTTGAAAAAAAATGGGGGTTTATTTGTTATATTTAAAGTTGGTTATTTGTTTGTTTTTGGTGACTGTGTATATGTAACAGGTAAAAATTTGTAATCCTTATTGGTTAATGTATGTATATGGTGATGTTTAATATTCAATGTGCTGGGTGAGCGGGTAGTTCAATTTAATAACGGGTCTATATGATATGATGTGATAGTAATGTTTCAAGGGATTGGAGACAATGATAGCTAATAGTTATTGTAAATTAGTAGAAATTGTAAATTGGTAGAAATGATTAGTAACGGTGGTGGGAGAATGATAAAACCATGAATATACTTATAGTTGTGGTAGGTAGTGGTGGTAGCTTGAACTAAAAAAGTGGTTGTTGGTGTTTAATTTATTTTTATTTTATTTTGTTATATGTATTAATTTATTTTGGTATAAACCCTGATAATAGGTATTCTGTGTAGTTGAAGATTGCTATAATTTTTAATTTTTAATTACAAAATTATTATTGTTATTATATTAAATCTGCCTGGTAATAGGTGTTTATTCTCATGGTTACATATGGAAATTATATCAGATCATATTGTTTTAAGGTATTAAATATGTTGGCGGATTAATAAAGATTGTAGTGGATTTATATTAATATACATACATATATATATATATATATATATATATATATATATATATATATATATATATATATATATACATACATATATATATATATATATATATATATATATATATATATATATATATATATATATGACTGATGACACCAAATCTGTTGGGTTTCAATCATTAGGCATTCGGATGTCTAGTACCGTCTTTCTAAATGACATCATAATTTAACTCTTTAAAATATATTACAATTTAGCACTTTTGAATTACAATCTAATGTAAAAATTCAGTAAAATGGATTGAGCCCTATGGCTGATTACCTTTGTAAAAACAATACGCTAGATTTAGCTGGTTCTTTCTGTCGAATGAACATAACTCAGTGGTAGAAATTTCCGCTGAAACTTAATGGGTTGGGTTTAAATCAGAGCTTGAGCCATTGAGCACTGAGGTGCTGCGAAACAGTACTGTCTGCGAATGATATATATATATATATATATATATATATATATATATATATATAAATATATATATATATATATGCACACACATATCTATATATTATAATATATATATTAATAAAATTATAACACTTGTGGAATTTTATATGAGGGTTTGCATATATACACAATAGGTGAATTTATTTATTCAAGTATTCACGATTTTCCTACAAGTATTATAAATTTATTTGCCTAAATTTTGGAGTTTTTGTTACAACCTGATACTTTTTCTGAACAGAAATCTACAAATACTTCACCTTCACTCTTGATAGAGTTCCAATTCCATCTAAATTAATGTATGATTGAAATTAATTTTCAGAAACCGTTAAAATGCTAAGAACTAAACTGATTAGTATTGAAAAAGATGCTCAAGTAGAAATTCATTCTATAGAAGGGCATTCCGAACATCAGATTGCTAGAAAATTACATATGACAAAAGTTGTCTAACCAATTGCCCAACTAATTGCTGAATTTAATTCTACCCTTTGACATCCAATATTTGTCATGACAGTTAAGAGAACCCTTCTTTCTGTGTTTAAAGGATGAGTAACAATTAAGAAAACTCTATTAAAAAAGAGAAATAAATTGAAAAGATTAAAATGGGCACAACAGCACAAGGATTGGAGTTTAAATGATTTTGAAAAAGGTGCTATGGTTTGATGTCCGAATATGAGCATTTTTGAAAGTAAACGAAAAGTGATTGTCAGACGAACTCCTTCAGAACGAATGAGTGAAAATTGCATTGGGCTAACTGTTAAGCATGGTGGGGGTGCTGTACTGGTTTGAGTTCAGTCTGAAGTCGGGTGAACAGATGACCGGCTGATCGGCTGAACTCTCTGCCTTCGGGCGGGGAGGAACCCGAACGAGGCTACGCTGAAGGGCGGAGTCTCTTTCGGGGAGGTAAACCGACCCTGAACCCGTTTATACGGGTTCAATGGGCATATTTTTGGCCGTGCCCACGGGCTCGGAGATCCCACGTTTAACCTGTCTTGTGCCACATGACGCCTTCGTGGGGGGGGTGACTAAATACCGTTCAGTCTGATGTCTGGAGTGAGGTCCGTCACAAGTCACTCAGGATTCTATCAGTCAGTCAGAGCGAGCGAGTCAGTCAGTCGAGTCAGAGGCAGTCCGAAACAGAGTCGCGTTCAGACAATTACTACAAGACAATGGAATAGTGATACAGGTCGAGACTACATTGTTCTCCCTAATAAACCTGATTGTTAGTACTAACACCTTCTACTTCTCTGTATATATTCCTGTTTGTAATATATCTGCGTTCGAGTTCTTCTTTATTGGTTCTACCTTGGACCATCACCGTGTCACAAGGACCTGGACCATAACAGATAGGTGAAAGATTTTGGTCTGCTAGGTGGTGGTGAAACGTGACTGGTTTAGTTTTGGCTTTGTTGAATTTTACAAGCCAATCCTTCCCATCGTTATGGCGCCTGGGCTGGGTCAGAGGAGAGACGAGCTGCAAGGTTCTGGTTATCGAGATTTTGGAAGAAAATTCACCTATAATATATGTATCATTCGAATAGGTCCTCACTAAGGTTCTTAGCATGCTTTGGGGCAGATCATTAATATAGAGTAAAAATAAATCAGGGCTGGGGATCTGAGAAACGCTGGCATTGATCTCATGGCCTTCCGACGACTGGCCGTTAGTAAACAACCTTCAGGAACTTAGCTGTCAGGAAGGACTTGATAATTAAGAGATCTCTTCTAAAGAGTCCATAACTGGAGAGTTTATGTAGCAGATCCCGATGCCACATATTGTCAAAGACCTTTGATATATCTAGAGTGATGGGCTGAAATGAATTTATTGCCTTATGCCTTGTTGATTCTGTGAGTAATGAGCTGTGGATCCAACAGAGCGAACTCCATACTGATTATCGCTCAGGACGCTGTTCCTATTAATGTGTTCAACAATCTTCTTGTCTTATTTACTGTTAAAAGTGTAGTAGATTTTTTCTATAGGGTTTCATGCAATCTATTAAAGGCTTACAAATGTTTAATGGCGCCCATACAGGTTAGATAGGCTTTCCACATTGACGACAATAGAGGATTTAGCAGCCGAAGTTTTTTTTTTTAGCGGGTTGCTTTTATAAGGCGGATTGAAAGTCTCTTTCGGGGAGGTAAACCGATCCTGGACCCGTTTATACGGGTTCAAAGGGCATATTTTTGGTCGAGCCCACGGGCTCAGAGATTCCACGGGCTTGGAGATCCCACGTTAAACCGGCCTTGTGCCACATGATGGGGTGGTGACTAAATACTGTAATGGTTTGGGGAGGTTTTGGAGATTAAATTCCTGGAGACTTTGTTCAAATTAAAGACATTATGCGAAAGGAAATTATCATTCAATATTTTGGAGAGGCATGCAATTGCTTGTAACTGCCGCATTATTTAGACAAGTTTTTTTTTACAAGATAAGGATCCAACGAACAGATCTGGTGTACAAATTATCAAAAATCAAAAGATGATATAGAATTTTTTTAAAATCATGACTTGGCTCCTCACTCTCCAGATCTTTCACCAACGGAATGAGTCTAGGACGAAATCAATCATGACATTAGAAATGTGCCACTTAAGAATAAGCAAGCGCTTGTTTACACATTTACACACAGCTTGGGAATACCTTTCACGAACATACTTTTACAAGTTACTAGTAATGATGCCAAGAATTTGAACTGCGTAGTAATTGCTTGTGATGGATTATTTGATGAAAAATAAATATAAATTGGCTTTAACTTGAATTATAATTATTTTTTTATTCAATAAGATTTAAACTATTGCTTACTTGCATTCAAGCATAGAAAAATAAATGTACTTCTTTGAGGACATGAAACTTGATTCATTTTTTAAATTAAAGGAGAAAATCAATATAGTTCCAAACTTTTGGTCGGCAGTATATATATATATATATATATATATATATATATATATATATATATATATATGTTGTGACAAGTAAATGGTTAAAGAAAGAACAAAACCATGTTACAGATATATCATGTTTTAAACAGTAAGTACAACAGAAAAGTATAACTACTGAGTTTGTGCCGCAAATCAAGCGTTCAGTCTATTCAACTGTTCATTCAAGGCCTTCTCTCCTACTAATCTTATAGTATGCGGAAGAAGGAGGACACCACAATATATATATATATATATATATATATATATATATATATATATATATATATATATATATATATATATATATATATATATATATATATATATAAGCAAATATATGGATATAGATCCGACAGTATGAAGAAAAAAATACAGAAAAACAAAAAAATATATATATATATCCATATATTTGCTTACATACTGTCTACTGGAAATACAAACCTGAATTTACTTTATGACATGGAAGACTTCAAGCTTGTAAGAAAATATAAGAATATATTGATCAAGTAAGGAAAGGATTTATTATCGAACTGTTTTTTAAAATTGTTACATCGTTCTGATATTTTGAAATCATTTTTGATTTGCTTTGTAACGTGGAGGACTTCAAGCTTGTATGAAAATATAAGAACCTATTGATCTCTGCGTATTTCTATATCAACGGAAGGGATTTCTTGAACTGTTTATATAAAATAGTTCAATCGACGTTTTTAATATTTTAATATTTGGAAATCATCTTCGAATACGTTTTCACAGCATCGCCCACGTGGCGACGACGTGATCATATTTAAACGGAACGCTGATCTTATATAAAAATTTCATTTATCTGTTTGGATTAATTGTGCTCTTATGTCCATCGTCTTTTCGTGTTGAATTTTATATGTTCTAATGTTAATTATGTTTAAATGAAAATGTCCTGAAGATGGTCTAAAATAGACCGAAACGTCCGACGTTGACTTTATATTAACATTAATACAGCATAATTGCATATTATAATTTTTGTTTGTTTTTTCTGTATATTTTTCTTCATATATATATATATATATATATACGTACAATATTAACGACTTTATCAATATATTTCAATTCGCTTTTCTTTTTTCTTTTTAACACTAGATTAAAAAAGTTAGATACAGGTCGATTTTACACTAGGGTTAATACGTAGATATAAGCTTTGTTTACATTTGACTGAGGAAGCCAACGAACACTCGTTTTCCACTTTTGTGATGCCAACGAATACTCGTTGGCACTTTCGTAATGCACGTTGTAGTAGAGACTTTGAAATCGCAGATATATCTATAGTACACTGTTGATCAATGCTGGTGTCAGACGCCTTCGAATAATCTCGCACTAATAGTACATGATCGATTATACCCGCTCGAAAGGTAACCACCAACTTGTTCCGTATAGAGAAATAGTATAGGGAATAGAGTAGAGAAATAGTATAGACAATAAATGCAGATGCGATTAGTAAGAGATAGCGATCCGTGTAGTATAAAAGATAGACTAGAATAGCAGATAATATTTATTGTACAAGTAGGGCACAAGGCCAAAAGGGGGAGAGGGTGGTCTTCTTCTGTCTTAACATTAAACTTAGCTAGCCGCAAACACTGACCCAAATATACAGACAATATTCCTTTCACCAAAACAAGAAACTCTTACTTGCCATTTTTACTTCATACACTATAATACCTACTATCTAGTCACCATATATATAATTAATTGTCTGTGGGGGAAAGGGGAATAAAATAACAATTAAAAATCTAAAAAAAAAACAATCAATATTTACAAATGTGTACAAAACTATAAACAAGAAACTAAACAAAAATTTTGTTAGTAATAAAAACACCCACAAAACTCTAACTGTGGCAGTAAAATCAGTTCACTGGACGAAATCAATGCGGGGCTTTAAAAAAAATACAAAACATCTATACATCCCAAACACTCAAACACACATCCAAACACAAAAACCGTTAGGAAAGTCAAACTCGAAACAAAAGACGCCCCGCACCCATGGGAGGGATGGGGAATTAAACCAAAAGAAAAAAATAGGGACAAAAATAAAAGGGGCCAATGACCATACACACCCTACCGAAGTTTACTAAAAAGAAAAAAACTAAAATAAAAAACAACCTGCACTAAACTATTAAGGGGAGGGTTGCCAATGTTTAACCCAGCAAACGCAATATCCTCTTAACCGACATCAAAATGCCATTCTAAGTCAGCACTTTTCACTCGGCAGAGACACGCAACACTCACCCACCTTTCGCCAAATTCCAATAGATGGAGTCGCTTCCTTTCCGTCCTGATCTTGACTTTAAGCTGATGTTTAAAGAACAGTATCAGTTGGGAAGAGGTACACTTCTCCATCCCATGGAATTCCTTCTGTTGCGTCGTCCATATCACGACTCGCATAACCCCCAGTAAGCAAAGGAAGACATACTGCTCAGCCTTAATCAACGGTGGTATTATATTGCAACAGACGGAACTGGCCTCGAGGACAAAGAACTTTCCGCGCAGCATGTGAACCCCGATGTCGCCAACAAACTTGCACAACGTAGCTACGACACTACAATGAAAAAAGGCGTGGTCTAGGGTCTCCACCTCCCCACTGCAGCGAATGCAGTTTGCCGACTTTGCCAAACCCGCCGAACGAAGTTTTTTGGCGACCCATAGGGCCCCTCGAATCATCAGCTAGGTGAGTGATACAACAGAGTTAGTGAGACATTTCAATCCGGGCGCCCAAAGCGATATGCAGCGAGCCTCCCGCTTAATCAGACCGAGCTCGCCTATCAAAGCATCTTGAAGGTTCCCCCTAACAAACACCTGATATTATGCCTTACGGGACAACTGCTGGACGTCGGAGAGGCCATCCTTCTCCCGTAATAGTTGCTTTAGGTCAAGCCGACATTCGTGACAGAAGGAGCCCTCGCCTCGAGATAAACGGCTGGCCTCTTCCTCACACAAGTGCATACTTCTTAAGAATGGAAAATTTCGACGAGCGTCTTCGTTCCACAATTCGCCGTTCTCATCCAATTGCATACACATCTGGTCTAGATAAGTAATGCGAAGCGTATGTCGAAGAATCTCAACGAAAGGCACACCTAGACCGCCATCAGAAGGATGAAGGTAACAGATCTCACGACTAACCATGGCGGCTCTGCCTCCCCACAAGAAGAACAAGTGCCTTACAAACGCCAATAAAGTGTCAGACGAGAGTGGAAGCATGGAGAGTCGGTAAAGGAGAAAGGGGTAGATGTGCGAAGCACATACTTATGCTCTCCCCTTCAAGGAAAGATTCCTCCGGGACTACAGACGAACTGCGACCTCGGCCTTCTCCCGCACCTCCGACCAATTCATTTCCAACAGGATGTCCGGACCGATCCAGACTACAAGTATCTTGACCAGCCTGTCCTCCAGAAGAAATATCCGGGAAAAGATGATCCCTTCCACGAACCCAACCGCAAACCTACAGACTTATCGCGGCTGATCTTGGCCTCTGTCACCATCTCATAGACTTTGAATTCTTTGCTGACTTCGTTAATTTCGCCTCTGCTCGACACAAAAACCGAAACGTCATCAGCATAGGCGGAGTACCTGGCCGAGGTGGTAGCACCAGGTAAGTAAATTCCGCGAAGGACCGGATTCGTCTTCAACCTACCCAGGAAAGGTTCCAACACAAAAACGTACAACAATAGAGCCAGCGGACAACCTTGACGAATAGAGCGAGACAAAATGAAAGGTTTCGATCTTACCCCATTCACTTCTACCAGCGCACAGGGGGACGCATACAGCAGACGGGTGGAAATGAGAAACTCCAGCACAAAACCGACGGCCGAAAGAACAGTCTCCAGAAATCGATGGTCAACCCTATTGAAAGCTTTGGACTGATCTAAATTGATTAGTGCGTCATCACTGTCGACTTGCTCGATGATCAAGCGTACCAAATGAATGTTGTCCTGAATAGTCTTGCCTTTCACAGCACAAGGGACCAATCAGACTAAAGAGGACAGTCTGCAAACGGCCAGATAAGACCGTGGCTGAAATCTCAAACTCTGTTTAAGATCGTCAAAGGGCTATAATTATCTACCCCATCCGCACCATCTTTGCTCTTGCGAAGCAACTTGATCACATCACTGGTGAAGCGTTGAGGTATAGAACCCTGCTTCATTTAGTTGTTGAAAATCAGTGCCAGCAATGGGACAAAAATGGGCGACTGCCTCATTTACATTTCGTAAGGAAGACTATCTAATCCCGTAGCATTATCTCGGCCAATCTGTTTCAGCACATCCCAAATCTCAGACTCTGTAATGGGACCCTCGCACCGAGATGCTTCAGCCTCGAGGCGAAGAAAGTCGGCTAAATAGGCATCGATCTGAGCAGGGCTCAAACCGGGGTACCTGGTAAACAGCTCCTAAATGTAGTCACGGAAAGCCTCACAAATGCCCACGTCAGTAGTCACAGTCCGCTTATCCGGCAATGTGATGCTCGCGATATACCCACTAGGTGCCCTACGAGTTTCCTCTGCACGCAATGAAGCGGTCATGTTCGTAGCCTCGCAAGACATTCTTTTTATCCTAGCCCTAACTACTAGAGCATGAT
The DNA here is from genome assembly GCA_903632075.3 of Acanthosepion pharaonis. Taxonomy (NCBI): domain Eukaryota; kingdom Metazoa; phylum Mollusca; class Cephalopoda; order Sepiida; family Sepiidae; genus Acanthosepion; species Acanthosepion pharaonis. The sequence continues at coordinate 605,379 of CAHIKZ030000045.1, read as the reverse complement.
CATTCTTGATAAGCAAAGAGGCCAGCTCCGCCTTAGCAAAAGCTACGTCCCCACTATCACGGAATTTGATCGCCCGATCTAATTTTGGCTCACAAGACTTTTGTGCTGCTAACCCTGCTAGATTGATTCAACGACTAAAATAAGCAGCAAAAGACCTATGTTTAGATTTTAGAGTATCCCACCACTTATTCCCAAACACAGCCCCCGACAATTCCCGCTGTAACATTAGTAAAAGCTTGTCCCGGAAATCTTGCCCGCGAAATAATGATGAGTTCAATTTTCTAGTCTTATCTAAGTTTACCCGAACCCGGACAAGCCTATGATCCGAGTAAACTCCAAAATGGAAACCTGGACTTTCTACCAGCCCTACGTTGACTCTCTTAACTAGAACTCGGTCGATGTAGCTTGCACTCACCACCGAACTCGAGCTGCGGCCCTAATCCAAGTCCATACTACCTCCCGGGGGTGCTCATTTCGATACTTATCGACCTGATCAAACCTGTCGATAAAGTCCCTAAACGACTTAACGTCCGGGTTGTTAGTACCCGATTTTTGCCCTATACAATCTATATCGGGATTGATCGGGACGGCATTCCAATTACCCGCTAGAACTACCGAGCGAGATATCATCAAAAACAGTGCGATCCGCCGAAACAAATCAGACCACTGCGCATTGTCATTGGGCGCATAAACCCCAATGAGACGAAGAGCCTTATCCTTCATGGTAACATCTAGCACGCAAAGCCTGCCCGCCAGATCCGCGAAGACAAGTGCACACCCCACATCCAGAGACTTGCTCACCAGCCAGGAAATAACCCTCGAGCGTCCATCAAAACATGCTGAATAGAGGACGAACCTCCTATGCAGAATGTCCTCACGGTCGCGAATAAAAATTAGGTCTCCTTCACAAAGCAAACATCCACCCCGAGGCACTGAAGATCGCGATCGAGTCTCGCCCTACGAGACTCCGACCTCAGGCCCAGGACATTCAAACTTGCAAACCAGAGAGCCATAATGAAAGCCAATTAGTGTTGCTCTCCTGTGTTGAACATGGCCGGGAAAAGGGCACCGATGGCCCCTCCCATTGAACCAGTTCCCATTTGAGTATTGATGGCGCCATCGTGAGTCAAACCACCGACGTCCAAGGGTAAAGTTAACTTAATAGCTCTATACAGGGAGGGGTGAAAAAAAAAACGGGAACCTCCCAGCACAAAATTGTTGCAACTTATGAAGTGTTTCGTTATCGAAACACGCCATGTGTGGAAACATGGAAAAAAATGGTTTACCTCTGCTACCATGGACCAAATCTGCTGCCCGGCCTCTCCAGCACGGGTGACAGTCAAGACCTTCTTCGCATTTGGGAAACTCATTGAATCTTCAACATCTAAATCTATTTAGATACTTAAATCTTTTAGAATATAGAAGCGTTTTCTTTTTCAATTTCTTGGAGACACGTCTCAGATCTACTCCTATGTTGTATATTGGTTTTGGCTTCTTTATTTGTGAATTTTCTGCAGTATCAGGAGACGGACTCCTTTGTCCTTTACATAGTTCTGATTTTGGAGGAGTGCAGGCGGAGATTTTGACTGGGGAAGCCTTTGGGGTAATGGGGGTATTGGTAGCGGCGGGACGGTCTTTTGAAGTAGCCTTTTTTAAGGTTGTAAATTTCGAGGGCGTGAGAGAAGGGGATCTCACGATAGGAGGAGGAGCCATAAGATGTTGTTTAGAAGAAAGGGAATATGGTTTCGAGGAGATAGGACCAGATATTTTGGATAACCATTTTTGGATAACCATTTTTCCTTTAGGTTGTGTAGTTTTTTCTGCCTTCTCAAAAGAAGGCTCATAATTGAGTTTTTTGTTGCAACACCTTATCTTCATAGCGGGTCGCGGAGTTGCCTTTGAGCGGTTAGAGGGAATGCGACTGCCTGTGTCATTAACCTTGTGCGCTTCATTGGGACGAGGGCCCGCTGCCTGGAGCATCCCTCTAGCCTTACCAACAACCTGCCATTCTCCTTTTTCCTTCTCCGCAAACGGACTAGCGGCGGGCAAAGGCATTTTGGGGAGTGGGGGCGAGAGACGCACCTAAGTGGGGGTTTTACCACACCGGTTCTTGCTGCTGACATGCCCATTACAAGCGAAACGGAAACAGACTCGGCCAGAGGGGAATTTGGGTCGGCGGGGCCAGAACTTCATAGACCTTCTTCTCTGGGCGGGAAGAGGAGAGGTGACCAGTCTCTCTACTTCCAGCAAGTTGGTCTTCTGCCTGTAACTATGATAGGCATTTTCTGGTCCTCACCATCCAGGCATTTGGGGATGTAGACGAAGGCCTTGCGATCAACCATTATTTCTAAGCTCGATCCCCTGATCAGAACATCGAAGGAGGCACTAAGTATCTGTTCGAATTGGCACAAATAAGCAAATAATTTGCGGAGGAACCTTGCATACTGCCACACGGTCCTACCCCCGCCTTGATACTCGGTCCTCAGAATCAGATCTTTAGTGATTAGGTCATGAGTGCTGATTGCTTCGCGCAGTTGACAGGCGTGGGCAGCTGTATGTCCCACATAAAAAACCTTTTCCTTTGTTTACTCTCTGCGGTTTAACCGCCAGGGACGTCAACGGTGACGGTGTCTTTCGTGGAGCGACAAATTTTGGGCGAACGCTTGTCGACCACAAAGCCTGACAAAATTCGTTTCTCAACCTTCTGCAGTTCCTCGGGATTTGACAAGGGTCCATCTTTGATAACAAGATAATCGTAGCTCTTGGCTTCCCCCAACAACACCGTTATGTTGATCTTACATTTCAGAGGGGACGTCCTGCAAGATGGTTTCTTCCTGGCTACTGAGTTGTCATCTTTGTTGTTGCCAACAGCAGACCTGGGAGAACTTGAGATTGTTTCCGACACCATATTGTCCATCATCTTTTCTGCAGTGCTTGAACTTTGGCCTTTTCGGCCACCATATTTTCTTCTAAGTTTTGGTCATTATTGGCCACCATATTTGGATCTTGGCCATTTCCGTCCACCATATTCTCAGATAAATTTTGTCTGTTACCGGCCACCATATGTTCTGTAGACTCGGTATCAGTTTTGCGGGATAGATTATCATGGTGATCATTTTTCTTTTCTTGTCCCAAATGATTTTTTCTGCACAGTCTTTTTGGCACCCATTCAGTATATATATATATATATATATATATATATATATACGTAAAGGGAAGCGTTTTGGAAATAAAAACAATTAAATAATATACAGTTAAGCTTAACAAAATAGAAAAGACGAAATAGGCAGCCTTAAACAATAATCTTAAATATAAAACGAGGCAGCAAAATTAACCAGACAACAAAGAATACACAAAACAATAGGACGTGTAAAATATCAACGAGAAAAAGTAAAAAATTAAACTTAAACGATAACAAAAAGTAACAATCACAAAATAACTTTTAAAACGGAAAAAGAAAGGTTACAAGTGCAAAACAAAAATTAATCCAATAATACAGGTACAAAAGCATGTTTAACAATAATAAAAAACGATAAGCTTAAAAAAAAATACGAAACAACCAATTAAATTTTCAATATGGCCGTTTAGACTGACAGAAATTTCTGCTGAAAGAAAAAATTACCGGTCGTAAAAGGTAGATAAAAAAAGGATCACCACTTCCAGAGACTAGAATTTAAGATCAATTTAGATGTCACGCAAATTCTTATATATGGGTTTCCTCTATGGTCATGTGATCCACTTAATTCAATTATGGGATCGCCTGTGTTTACTCACTGGCGATCTATGTTCAAACTCAAGTGCCGGCAACGACACTTTATTCCTATATAGCACAGACTTAGGTAAAACTTGCGGTAAAGTTAAAAAGCCGAACGGAGTTCAGTGTTCAACAAAAATATTCATATAAATCCATTTTTTTTCTCACCAAAAAAGTAAACATATTACCAGTTTACACTAGAGACAAAAAACGTGATATGAGTTTGGTTTACAAAAATAGTGAAAACGTTTTAGTTTTCATACAAGTCAAAAATGTCAAAAAGATAAACTTATAAATTAGAGTTAAAATCCTAGATTGATATCTGGCTCATACAAAAGTATTGACATCGGAACGATAGCAACACCAGATAGAATGGTTGACCTAATACAATTTGCATAGGATTAAAAAGACAAATGTAATGACATCGATCCGATGTCAGACTCTGTCGAAAATGTTGACCTAAATAAATTTACATTAGATTAAAAGTCAATGCTTTTCGACAAAATTATTGACATGGATCAAATTTTTGCTTGTGTCCAAAAGGTTGACATAACACAATTTACACTATTTAAAAATGTTAGACATGTGGCTTTTTTACACAAAAGTATTGACATCGTTCTATTTTAAGCTTTTGTTTAAAAAGTCGACCTAGGTAAAATTTACACCAGAGTAAAAAAGTTAGACACACATGTATCGACATCGTTCTATTTTAAACTTGTGTCAAAAATCTTGTCCTAGATAAAATTTACACTAGTGTAAAAAAAGTTATACGTGTGTTTAGCTTACACAAATGTATTGACATCGTTCTATTTTAAGCTTGTGTTAAAAATATTGACCTAGGAAATATTTGCACTTGAGTAAAAAAAGTTATACATGTGTTTTTCTTACACAAAAGTATAGACAAAGTTCTAGTTTAAGCTTATTTCAAATACCTTGACCTAGGTAAAATTTACACTAGAGTAGAAAAGTTAGACTTGCGTTTTGCTTAAAATTTATCAACATCGTTCCAACGTCATTCAAAAACCTTGACCTAGGTAAAATTTACACTATAATGAAAAAGTTACCCACGTGTCTTGTTGATACCAAATGATGTGCACCGTTCAAATTTACACGCGTTTATCTGGAAAAAAATCAATTTTCATCTCAAAATAAATTTAATTCAATCGTCATTCTCAAGAAAAAAAGAATGAATCTTCTAATCCAAAATATGTTTCGGCTACGAAGGCTTCATAAGCCGTAACATAATCAATAAACCTTTTAGTGGATTAAATGGATTAACAGTTTTTTTTTTTCATTATGTAATTCAGCTGACTGGCAACTAAGTATCTGAGACATCATCGTCACTGTATCATATAGGTCGGTGTGGAGAACCGTGGCCGTCCAATTGCGATTATAAAACAATATCAACAACTTCACATTCTTCATCGTCATCATTTACTCACTTTTCAAACAAGTACGATGTTATTCCTAACTTTTATTTCCCTACTCTTTCTTCATTATGTTTTTTTGGTTTTTATCTTTGCCTTTATTTTTTTTATTTTTATTTTGGGAAACTATCTTTCGTTCTTTCTGGCCATCTTCGTAACTTCCGTTATTGATTGACTCTCTGATTTTTTTTTCCCGATCTCGCTCTTTCGGTCTATATCCGCCATTTTCTATTTGCTTTCAAATCAGCTCGCGTCGTTTCTCTTTTATCTATTTATTTCAGATTTTTTCACTGCTCCTGAACTTTTATCATTCCTTTATTTGGTTCATATTATTCGTGATATTATATATATTATATATATATATATATATATATATATATATATATATATATATATATATATATATATATTCTTGACACTCATATTATAATCACATTCTATTGTTCAACTAGCCCTACAAGCAACGGCCGAGATGGGAAAAAATGTCTTCCACAACATTCTACAACTTTGCAATATATCTGCGTTGATGACCCGACAAAAACTATCACGGCACATGCGCACATCAGCGGAACATACCAAATCCGCATCTCGTAATGCGGTTCGTCGCACTGGAGTCTCTGAATCGATAAATATTGCACATAAATTCGACGAATTCCGCAGACGAAAGCTGCTATTTCATGGCTTTACAAAATTTTCTTTCGTCTGTTTCCGCTTTCGCAACGAAACTACTAGTTTACAAGCCTTCGTCAAAAACAAAGGTGCTCCATTACGTAAACGAATGTATGGAATAACGGCTTTCGGTTAAGACAGCAAATATATAAAGTGTTTCTCTGCCTAGTCAGAATCTGAAATCATGCAGAAAACATGGTCAGAGTGCATTTGCAATATTCCAATGCTTGTATGCGTTTCTATAACACAACGTTTATTAAACTTTTTCATTCATGACCCCATTTCTAATGACGAGATTTTTCGCGACCCCCTGTATTAACCAACCACAGCGATAATACTTCCGTTGTCAATGCACTTGTAACGGCGCCGCACGAATATTTTATTGCCACGGCGCATCACGCTATATATTGGGCATTTGCGAAATAACATATAAATTGAAATTCAAGTGTTTCAATTTAATTTTCGCGACCCCAGCATTTTCGACTCCATTTGGGGTTGCGATCCATAGTTTAGTAAGCGCTGCTATAAAACATGGCAGCTGTATTCTTGAAGACGCAAACAAAGTATAAATTCTAGAATCTATAAGTACATCAATATTTTTTTGTATAAAATGTTATGTCATTTCAGGGTTCGACGATTATTATTCTCCACAGCTCCGTCTATTTTTCTATTCTCTGTGAATTCCCATGATGTGTTTGGAAAGATAGTGGAGTAGATTCCCGTTTCTTTATCCATAGTTTCGTATTCAGTTCCCTACCAGTAAGCAGTTCAATATATGTGGAATTCGCCTAAAAGGCGATTCAAAGTATGCTTTGTTTATATTTCTGAGATTTCTAGGAGAGTTGCGTACTGGACATTTGGTTCCAAGACAATTGCGTACCACACAGTTGCGTCTCTGGACAATTGCCTCCCTTGACAAATGCGTCACTGGATAAATGCGTACCTCTGACAACATTTTAAGCTTTTAAAGGCAATTACCATAAATTTTGAAAAAAGCATATGTAGTAATCATACATTTTTAAAAAAGAAATAAAATAATGAAAATTAAAAGTTTATTTTTGTTTAAAATGCAATGACAAATTAACAGTGTTTCAAGATCGCTCTACACATCGTCAATATGTTTTTATTTCATCGGCGTTTTTCTTATGATATTGATAGCTGTAGTTTTCCTCATCCACAAGTATTTTTCCACCATTGTTTAATTTTCGGATCTTAGCCAAATAAAAATATAATCTATAAAATCCAGAATCTATTATATGTTTGGGCTACGCACTGCTGGTATGAACTTAAACTGCTAGCTCAATATTCTCTTGTTTTAAAAAAGATACATTTTTCTTCCCTATTTTTATTTACGAAAACTATCTTTCTGCTTGTCTAGAGTAATTAAATATATTGGTGTGAAAATTTCTAAAAAGTTATCACTGCTAGATCAGATATCGTGCCTGGTCCATAACTCTGTGGTGTTCCAGGAAACATGAGGAGCATTGAGGCATGCAAAAAGATCTGTGTATGGCACACATGTTAATATGAGGACACTAACAGGACACCACACAATTACAGAGACACTACCAGCTTCCTGTTCTAGGACAGTTGCGTATTGGACATTTGCGTATTGGACATTTGCGTCCCAGACAATTGCGTACCAGACATTTGCCCCACCCCCAGACAATTGCGTCCCAGACATTTGCCCCACCCCCAGACAATTGCGGACCTGGATAATTGCGTACCTCTAACAATTTTTTGAAGCATTTAAAGGCAATTACCATAAATTTTGAAAAAAAAAACATAGGTAGTGTTGTGTAGGAAACCTACCACCCCTCTTGAAGATGAACTTGTCTACAAACAAAGACGTTAAATAGTGGCATGTACAAAAGACAGAGAGGGAGAAGTTCTTGGCTGAGCTAGTTATAGACTACTCAGGCGATTTCTGTACCTACTTACCAACCGAATAAACCCGTTTTATTTGTTACGTGTTATTTGGCGTTTGTCTCTACTAACCCCAAATCAACATCATAACAGTTAGTACTCATAAAGTTTAAAAGAAAATAATAAAAGGAATTATTTTTTGTTTAAAATGCAATGACAGACTAACAGTGCTGCAAGATCTCTGTACACATCTCGAAGACGTTTTTGTTTTATATGACGTTGTTCTTATGATAGTTGCAGCTGTAATTTTTATCGCCCATCAGTGTTTTATTTTCGGAATTTAACCGTAGGTTCCAAATAAAAATATAATCTATAAAATACAGAATCTATTAGAGGTTTGTGGTCCGCGCTGCTGGAGTGAGCAGGAACAGCAAGCTTAATTTTCTCTTGCTTTAAAAAAGAATTTTTCACTCACTTTTTTTCATTTATGGCAACCATCCTTCTACTTTATTAGAGTAATTAAAGGTATTGGTGTGTAAATTTCTATATTAAACAGTAGTTAAAATGTTTTTTCTTTCAAATATGTGTTAACTACCTTTTCCTCGTTTAGAATAATTCAAATTATTTTACAATTAGAAATAAGAAAAGAAATTATGATAACTTCAAAAGATTATCATATACTAGCGATAGGGCCCAGCGTTGTCCGGGGATGTAACAGTAAGAGATAGATCAAGTATCGGCTATCATAAAGACTGAAAAATAAAATTAACAAAGAAAGATTTAAGGTTGATTTAAGTTTAAGGTTGACGGATACGCATGTCATAATTAGTTTTTTTTTTCTTCTTTTTTACGAATTGTTCAAACCCAAACTCAAACAAAAACATTGTTTTCAATCTTTATGAGGCTATCGATTGAATAGAATTTTATTATAAACAATTGTCTTGTGAATGGAATTTTTAAAGCATTCTGAATGTAAAAATAAAGAAAAAAGTGTGCAAGACAATAAGAAACGCTACCTGCCAAAAACAAAAGTGAAGTTTAGTTGAAATCGGTTGAAAAATGTACGAAATCCGATCCCATATATAAACGAACACACAAACAAACTGGGTTTTATAATAAGTATAACTCGATATGAGTTGTCTCCCTTTTCATTCTCAGACAGCGATGCCTCTTAATCGTGTTTTCAAATTGATTACGTGCAAAAAAAAATTGTGTTTTTCCAATTTTTGGCGCTTTCAGAATCACCGCAAGGTAATTTTACGTAGTCCTGTGAAGTTTTGTTGAAATCGGTTGAAAAATGTAGGAAATCCGATCCAATATATAAACGTACACACACACACACACACACACACACACACACACACACACAAACAACCTGGGTTTTATAATAAGTATAACTCGATATGAGTTATCCTCCTTTCATTCTCGCGATGCCTCTTGATCGTGTTTTTAAATTGATTTCGTGCAAAAACAATGGTGATTTTCCAATTTTTGGCGCTGTCAGAACCACCGCAAGGTAATTTTACGTAGTCCTATGAAGTTTTGTTGAAATTGGTTGAAAAATGTAAGAAATCCGATCAAATATATAAATGTACAGACAGACACACACACACACACACACACACACACAGACTCACACACACACACACACACACACAAACACACACAACCTGATACGCTGTTATCCCAGGACGCATTTGTCCAGAGACGCATTTATCCAGAGACGCAATTGTCTGGTACTCAATTATCCGAGACGCAAATGTCTGTCCACCATTTCTGGGATAAGGTATTGTAACTATTTAGACTTTTACATTGTTCAGATTATTGTCCTCGTCTTTATTGTCATATTCACGACGTTTCGGCCGTTGTAAGTTCATGCCTTCTTCAGGTGATATACGTTGGAATTTTTCGGGAATATTACCATAAAGATGAGGACAATAGTCCAAAAATGTAAATAGTGTAAATTTTTTAAAGGCATACTATCAGTTGCGTAGAACCTCAGATCAATACTTAAAAACAGATTCAAGCAAATAAGTCCTGTAGGTCGTAGCGAGGACCATTCATCTTCGAAACATGTGGACTGGCGCTAGACAATCACAAAGAACCGTACCAAATAACGGAAATCACATCAGCTGAGGACTACCAACAGCAGTAACGACTAAAACAATACATAACTAAAAGAGAAACTAATAAAAAAATCAAGTTATTATAAACTACTTGAAATAAAAGGTTAGAGAGGAAACTCTTATATTACTGGAGAGGGCGATAAGCATTTCACCCCAAGCAAGGTGGGAATGCCACTAGTACGCAGGCTCTTGCAGGGAGTGAAAGTGAAAGAGAAGACTGAAAATAGGGGCAATTGAGGAGAGGACAAAAGGTGAACGGGCTTCAAGATGACGATTGATGTTGCATTTAAAATTTTCAATATTGTAGTTATTAGGGAAACAAGAAAATGGAAGGGAGATTCACAGGCAGGAAGGGCGAGAAAAGAAGATGCTGGAGTAGCAGTGGCTGTTGCATTTAGCTATTTCAACAGTACCTAGATGCCAATCTAGTGGTACGCTTAAATTCAGGTAGTAGAGACACCAAAGAAAAAAGCTAGTCAGAGCAATTGAATAGAAATATTCTTAAAAAAGACAGAGAGAAGCCATGTCAGATCGATGAGAAAGCGATTGACGTCGATATAGCATGTCAGGATCGATTTCATTACAGATCTTTAGAATTTAGAATCTCAAATGAACAACATGAGAACCAGACCCGATATGACAGCAGGATTCAATGCACGGACGAATGGTAGATTTGTAAATCTGCAATATTCTGGCGGAAAGAATTTCTGGCACGTCACAATGAAGAAATCAGAAATTGCGTATGACACAGAAAAGACCTTTGGGAGACACCCGCCTTCGGGAAAAAGGATCTGGAAGCGTGTCCGTTCTAAACTACCTTCATTTCACGATTTTCATATGAACGATTTGATTAAATGAAACACCCGCCCAGTGACACCGTAGACCTGGAGCTTACGTCGAAGAAAAGCATGCTATACATGGTCGAACGATTTCGAGATATCTAGAGGCACAGCTCGAGCCTAACCGTTCGTATCCAGAGCTTCATATAGAAATTCAGTGAAGGCCGTTAACACATGAACGCGAGACATGGCGAAATGGAAGGCATATCGTTTCTCCGAGAGGAGGTCGTGTGATAATCAAGATAACGATATTCTTCAGGGTAAAAAAGGTGAGGAAGGAAGCTTCACCAATAATGGAAAGAACAATAACATTTACTGGATTTGAGCACCCTATTTTCCTGAAAGATCTTGGGCCGAGTATAGCGTGTAGGTCTCAGAGAGAATCATCCATCTTCGAACCTAGTGAACTGGCGCTACAGGATCACAAAGCACTGTGCCAAATAACAAAAAGCTCATCACTTGAAGAATCTCAAAATCATCAGCCGCTATAGCACGTGTAAATCTTAGAGAAAATAATTACATAATCAAGGTTTTGACGTTTCACACTACTGCAAACAAAAAGTTAGGAAAGAAAAGCTCTGTCGATACTGAAAAGGGCAATAACAGTTACATGACTTGAGAAAGCTATTTTTGTGAAAGATTGTTTCAACCGACACTAGCACTGGCTGTTTGATCAATGAAACCAGATATTTACTAAAAAGAAAACAATATTACCATGAACTTTCGCTATATAAAAGATATTACAGTTGCTATTTGCTCGCCTACACGACGTTGACGTTGCAGGGCACGAGACCGGTGTAAAGTCGGGAAACCAAGCACGTGCACAGGAGTAAAGGCCAGAAATTGCCCAGTCAAACGTTACGCTAAGGTCGGTATTATACCGAGCCCCCTTCTTTGGTGCAGTGAGGGAGGTGCTGCTGCTTGCTTGAATCCTCGAGACCATCCATCCTTCATTAATTTGTTATGTTCTGTCTGAAAACAGTAACACAGTTGAGTAATAAAATGTAGTTTTTTTCATCCGAAGGCTGATTTTGTTTACTTAGCGCCCCAAGTCGGTAGGATGTGAGGCAACTTCATATTAAGTTGGGGAGCCCGAGCTTGTTCCCACGGGTCAGGTCCTAAAATAACCCAGACCCTCAATCGTTGGTTGCATTTGAAGATTAATCCTCTTTAGTGCAATAACTGCGGCACTGTTCCCCGGAAACGGACATTTCTCAATATATTTTTTTTACGTTCTGTCCGAAGACAGAATCCCAACTGAGCGATAAAATGTTGCTTGTCCGCCCGAAGGAAGATACTACACTTTGATCCGTGACCTGACGGCTACGAAATGCAGAAAAGTTGGACAATTCGCTCAGTGAATGGTTATTGATTCTTTCTTTTTATGTTCTATGTCCTTTTCAGGACGTGGGCGATCATGGCTCTCCACCTCCCTCTATCCCTTGCAGCTCTCAACAAGTTCCTTTCCTCTGCTACCTCCCCTAGACCACGTTCTGTCATCCACTTGTTTAAGCCAGCCAGAAATGTCACGCGTTGTTTTCCCTTGTCTTTTTTTCCATCTATTCGACCAGTGAGTATTAAATTCTCCTGACCCTCCTTTCTTATTATGTGTCCCAGAAACCTCAGCTGCCTCTTCCTGATGTTAAGCATGAGTGTCCTCCTTGTCTCCAGCCACTCCAAGACCTCTTCGTTGCGAACACGCTCGTCCCACAAAATCCTCAGAATATCAAATCTTCGTGAGTCAGTTAAAGTTGAAACATATTTTAGATTGAATATTTCCTTCAATGGAAGAGTATATTACATTCATAATTTTGGGTCAATAACAAAGACCTTTGCAGATATAAGTCCTGCTATGTAAACCAGGGTTGACGTGAGGAGACGGATTCATATCTTTCCGCAGTTTACTTGCACGTAAAATTAGCGGCGGTAGAGTAACGTATAATGGCTTGGATTGAGGAAACGGAGGAATCAGATCCATTACATTCACTTACGTACCAAGGTATGAATCCTCTTTTTCTCCCTTCAGTTATGGGTAAATAGCAGGACAGACCGGGTTCTACAACTTTGGATGGCAACTGGTCTACCACAGAAAAAAATGGCAACCTACATCGGGAAAAAAATTTCCTCGTCAGTCATGTATCGAAATATATATGATGGCCTAAGCGTATATCATGCACGGTACATAATTGACTGATTGTTCAAAGTTGAGTCAAATAGTGTTATAAAAACGTTAGAGAATTCCAGTACGATATCTTTAATCATTTCTAAATTACAGTGGTTGGGAACTTAATCTAAAAATTGGACAATTTTGCTTTTACACGATTTGAACAATTCTGCTGTTACAACTGACATATATATATATATATATATATATATATATATATATATATATATATATATATATTGCCCTTCTCCCAGACCAGTTGCCATCCAAGGCTATTGAACCCAGTCTGTCCTGCTATTTACCCATAGCTGGATGGATGAAGAAGAAGATTCACACCTTTCCCAAGGGTATTAGCACCTAAGTGAATGTAATGGATTCGACTGAAATTCGAACTCGGCTCTCCGATTCCTCAATCCAAGCCGCTATCCATTACTCCACCGTGCCTCCTGCGGAAGGTGCACCAGGTCTTTGAATTCGGCCCATCAAAAAGTGTGGATGGTCCTGCACGAAGTCTTCACTACTATAATCAAATCTCATGTGCTGTTCTCGGGCTGTCGATTTCCTGGAAACTGATCTGCTTGACCCTCATACGTCGAACTCGACGGGAGAGTCGACTATATATATATATATATATTAGCGGTTTTAACATAAAGTATCGGGGCTGGTGTTATAAAAGAAAGCTACAACACATCACTTCACTTCGGCATTTAATCTCCTTCGGTGTAGTGGCCTTCTGAAATCAAACACCATATCTAGCGTCATTTCCATTGAGGGAAGCATTATTGGAAATAATTTTTGTGGATAGAAGGCAACATTCTGTTGGATTTCCTAGACGTCTCGAATTTTATGTTTTCTTTTCAAGTGAGATTATATCTTTGGGATGACTGAGGAAAGGGAAAAGATGAACAGGGTTCAAGAAAACAGCAGGTGACGATTGATGCTGTATTTAGATTTTTGAAGATTATTTGCACATAAATAAAATTAGCGGTGGAAGAGTAACGGATCCCAGCTCGGACTGAAGAAACGGATGAGTCAGATCCATTACATTAACTTACGTGATAATATCCTTGGGAAAAGTATGAATCCTCTTCTTCGATCCCCCACACCCCATATATGGATAAATCATCATCTTGCGGCCTCAGCCGAGATTGAACTCACTACACATTTCCAGTATTCCTTATCTGTCATAGCTAATACTTTGATTGGTGTAGTTCATAATCTTGTCAAATAGCTGAATTCTTGATGCTTCGCTAGGGCTATCAAGTGTGTTTTTATCGTGACACCAACACTAAATGGATTGCCCATCAAGGCTCAGAGAGACTCCATTCACCCTTCGCAGGTTTTGAATTCTGTTTTTCTTCTCCTAGACCAGTTGCCACCCAAGGCTATAGAACCCAGTCTGTCCTGCTATTTACCCATAGCTGGACGGAGAAGAAGAGGATTCACACCTTTCCCAAGGGTGTTAGCACGTAAGTGAATGTAATGGATTCGACTGGAATTCGAACTCGGCTCTCTGATTCCTCAATCAAAGCCGCTATCCATTACTCCACCGTGCCTCCTCTGAATGGATAAATAGCAGGACAGACTGGGTTTATATGCTTGGATGAAAACCGGTATTGTAGAAGGGGGGTATGAATTCAAACTGGCCTGGAGAGGTTGAGCTATCTTTCCCAAGAAATACCATTTCTACTGCGGTTGCTCTACATGCAGTGCCCGTACGCCATCTAATTTTTCACGGGATTCGCGATCAATCGAAAAGCCAGCCAACATGACTGGATTCGCCTCTCTAACTTTTTCTTCCGATCGGCTCTTTATTACACCACCCGAATATCCACCCAGAAATACCGAATGTTTCTTTATAAGGAACGAATAACTTTCCTGTTACCGTTACCATATTCTTTCAAGAAGTAAGCACTTATAGCACCGCAAGCATACATTTTCTCTATGTTTTGGAATTCGGATTAGTTTTTATGCCATGTCCATTAAAGACTTCATTGATCATGTGTCACTTCAGCTCTGAAGAGACACCAGGTTCTTTCTCAGGCTACAATTCTTCCAGTCGAAAGCTTGTGGCCTAATACCAGGAAAATAATTCTTTGTGTCGGATTGTTACACACAAAAAAAGAAACAATGAGATAAAATTTCCCATGACCCCCCATTCACCATATTCCCCAGATCTCACTCCTTGCGACTTTTTCATATTCGAATACAAAGCAACACATGAAAGGAACAAGATTTGAAGATGTCGAGTAAAATAGAACCCCAGGCTATTTTGCTGGTAAATATATATATATTTTTTTTTATTATTGTGAAGGCGTGTAATATTAAAAATAACAACACACAGATTTAACACAGAAGTTTACTTATTTTCAATGTCAGTCGTTAAGACAATTTAAAATCTTTTCCACCATGAATTGTTAAAACACAAGTTAAAATCATTTATTGATCATCCGTTATTAAAAGAAATTCTGAAATTCGAATATTTTAAGTAGAACAGGCATAACATTCTCTGTGTAGGCAAAACTTGCCTTTCGGCATGGTTTAATTGCCAATAGATTTCAGGTGCACAGACTGAAGACAACAGATACAGACAACAGTTTCCTAACTAAAGAACTCAGACAACCACTATGGAGACGATCTCAAGGTTCCGTAAACATGTTGCCCAAATTTCCATCTGGACCCAAATATCTGCGGATCTTCCGGATTTACACATTTCCACTCCAAAAAGCGCTTAGTTCTTCTAGTTCAACACCGAATTCCATGATCATACTGTATTGATATTGTTTTTTCTGAATATATGTATGTATATATATATATATATATATATATATATATATATATATAAAAAAAGTTTCAAATTGAAAATTATAATGTTTTATTTTATGAAAGTATTTATTTATTTATATATATTTGATATTTCAAATTGTCCTCAATTTTCATCAGAAATAACTGTTTTGTTACAAATAAATTAAAATTACTGTTTGTTAGCAAGTAGCGTCCTTCGTGAGACGCGGACGTCACGTGATATGTAACGTCACTGTTCGGATATTCCTAACTTAAATCTAACTGTCATAAATATTTAAAACAATTTTTTACTATATCTAAAAAAAAAAAAAAAAAAATACATACATATATATAAATATTTATATATATATATATATATTATATGTATGTATATATATATATATATATATATGTGTGTGTGTGTGTGTGTGTATGTATGTGTGTATGTGTGTGTGTGTGTATTTAGGCAGAAATCCTTCTTTTATGTACATTTCATTGAATACGACAGACAAGGTGCTTTTATTTAGTTTTTTTATACAATTTCTCATGCGATCTAATAACTATTTTCTTTTCGGTAGATAAATTATATAAAAACTGCCCGAATGTTCTTTTTATCCGTGCGCTTTCGGCTATACATTTAGCAATTTTCAAGGATTAAAAATATTTTAACTGCTAGATAAGAAATAATTTGTTGCAAGATAAATTGTCTAAAAAGCTAAATAAACGTACCTTATCTATTGTATTCAATGAAATGCAATCGTTACTTAACTTGCACCTCCCGTCTGTAGAACTCCCTTCCGTTTTAATGCTTCCCTGATAACTACAATCTTCATAAATTTTAAGCCATCATCAATCGCCATCTTATATCTTCTTGAAGCCCGTTCTTCTTTTATCCATTGCTCAATCCTCCGTATACCCAGTCTTTTCTCTCATTTTCACTCTCTGTAACCCTTGAGTACTCGTGGCATTTCCGCTTTGCTCGAAGGTGAAATGATTTAAAAAATACACCCAATGCTTCATAAATAACAGACTATTCCGTTTAGAGCGTGGAGAAATACGGAAAAGGTATATCAGTCGTGATGTTTGGATTCATTGAGAAAAAGAAAGAAAAAAGAAGGAAAGAAATTCAAAGGAGACAATAATGTGCTTCAATGAAAGGTAAAATGTTATCAATTTAATGTTTTTTTTTTCATTTGTACTCCCTTCATTAAATAACGACTGGCATTTACACTGCGTGCCAAATTATTATCGAGATAACATTTTTTCTAATATTTCAAAAACTGTCCAATCAATTCACACAATGTTGGCAACACTGACTTGCGCAATCACTAAAATTTTCGTACAGATCTGCGCAATGTAAACAAACTGGCGCCATATTTGTTATCAGCACTGTGATTTGAGCGTGCCAAATTATTAGAAAAGTGTAAAATTTAGTGAAAAGATGGGCCATAAAAAGCAACTTAATTCATGCTGAAAAACTATCCTCTCAGAACTCTCAAAAAAGGTAAATCTACCCAGAAATTTCTAAAATGATAGGAGGTGTCATCAAACAGTGAAAAAGTTCACCGCCGACCCTACACATGTACGCAAAAGGGCAGATAAAGGCAAGCCGAGGGTTATTTTACGTCATCTAATGTCATGACTTAAATGAGAGGCCACGAAGAACTCTGGACTTACAAGCCAAGAGCTTTTCAGTCGCATTGGGGATCGTACTGTGTCTAAAAGTATTCGGTGTCGGTATCTGAGGGAAATAACAACAACAGTCAAACTTGTATCGAAGCCTCCGTTGACGAGAAATCACATTCAAAATTGATTGAAATGGGCCGAGGACAATATGAAGATTGACTTCTCTAAAGTTTTTTTCACAGACGAAACTCGAGCAACACTTGATGGGCCAGATAGATGGTGCAAAGCCTGAGTAATGAATGGACAGAATCGCCATCAGTGTTTGAGACGCCAACAAGGCGGTGGAGGCATAATTATCTGGGGTGGTATTATTGGAAAAACATTAGTGGGCCCATGGAGAGTACAAGATGGTGTCAAAATGACTGCTGATGCATACACCGCGTTTATGAAGGGGCATCTTGAACTGTGGATGAAAAGGCAAAGAGTTGCCTTCAGAAGGGCCATTGTTTTTATGCAAGATAATGCTCCCTCACACGCTGCTCACAAGACTACTGAATATTTGACACAGTTAGGCTTCGATGGACCTCAAAAAATGAAGTAGCCAGCAAATTGTTCGGATTTGAACCCAATCGAAAACCTTTGGAGCATCATGAAGCGAAAACTGTACGCCAACGGACGACAGTTCAGGAGCAACGCTGAGTTGTGGGAAGCAATTCTTGACATATCTCGCGGCATTACAGCAGATGACATCCTACAATTAACAAATTCTATGGATCGTCGACTTCTTCAAGTAATTTCAAAATAGGGAAATCACATTCCCTATTAATTTGTTTAAAACTGTGTCTTTGTTTGTATGTTATTATTTGTTTGATTATCTTATTTATTAGCTTCTTTTGATCATAAACATTCACGTGCAACATTAATAAACGTTTTTTTGCTCAATTCAAGGAATTTTACTAAAACTTTCTAATAATTTGGCACGCGCAAATCACCGTGCTGATAAAAAATATGGCGCCAGTTTGTTTACATTGCGCAGATCAGTACAACAATTTTAGAGATTGCGTAGAGCAGTGTTGCCAACATTGTGTGAAATTTTTGTGTGAATTGAAATATTAGAAAAAAAAGTAATCTCAATAATAATTTGGCACGGAGTGTATATTTATAATTGTTATTGAAATTTCTTCCTAAAGTAATTAAGCTCATATATTTAACGATGCGATACGGGAATTTCTACGGATATTTTTATTTGCCATGAGCGTATTCAAAGTTCTAGAACAGGTGCGTACTAGACATTTGTGTCCAGGGTAATTGCGTACAAGAGAATTGCGTAACATAACATTTGCGTCCACTGGATGACTGCCTAGACCCTGATAATTTTTTGAAGCTTTAAAAGGAAATTGCCATGACTTTAAAAAAAATAGATAGTAATCATAATGTTTTTAAAAACAAAAGAATAAAAGTAATAAAAGTAAAAAAAAAATTAAAAGATTCTTTTTGTTTTAAATGCAATGACAGATTGACAATATTGCCAGATCGTTCTGCACATCGCCAGTATGTTTTTGTTTTATCGGCGTTTTTCTTATCATAGTGGTAGCTGTAATTTTGCTCGTCCAAAAATATTTTTGAACGAATGTATGATTTTCGGAAGCACGCACTGCTGGTGTCAGCTGAACCTGCTATTTTAATTATCTGTTGCTTTAAAAAAAAAAAATATCTCCCTCTTTTTATTTTAACAAGCTTCTGCTTGTTTAGAATAATGAAAGATATTGGTGTGAAAATTTCAATATTAAATAACTCTATTTCTTTTTTCTTTCAAAATATATGTTAACAAACTTTTTGCTTGTTTAGAATAATTAAAAGTCCATTTTCAATTAGCAACTCTTAAGCAAACAATGTATAGTAACTTAAAAAATAAAAGATACGCAGTTATGCAGTACGCAAAAGTCTAGTACGTAACTGTCCATCCACCCTTATTCAATCATGAACAAAAGAATAAATCTTCATCAGAAAGTTCAAATAGGTAAGCCGGTAGATTCTCCTCTGTGTTTCGATTACAGACTAATGATATATGCCATAAAATATTTTATTTTATTGTTCATCCCCTTGAAAATTCTTCAAGAAGCATGTGGATTAATTTATGGATGATTTTTGTGATGATTCCTCTCACACAGATCAAATACACTGGCCATTTACATTTGAATGCACACACGACATCCACTGATATCATATTCATATCTTTTCGGTTTCCGGAAAAAAGAGGCATTTGCTACGCTCCGTTGAAAATGGCTTCTTCAAAACAACGTTTTAATCTATATTCCCAATTCGTTGCTTGTGCGATTATCAACGCGTTCGTTTCATTCAGGAGTTTTATAGCTGTCCCTGTGTCTGCGTATCGACAATTTTGAGTTTTATCGGACTGGGGCTCCTCTGATAAGAAATCTACACAAAGGCTTCAAATGATTTTAGGACAAGACTCAATAGCTGTTTCGAATACCGATATCGGAAATTTATTTTTATGTTCCATTGAATACGTTTAATCATATTAAATATTTGAATTTGCTCCATATTTGCACAAAATTCTTTTGAACGGGATACGGCTTTTATGATATGATGGAAATTAGTAACTAATTCCCACAGTTAATATACGATGCTGAATTTTATATATATATATATATATATATATATATATATATATATATATATATATTAAATTTTTACTCGGTTAGTTACGGGGTGAGCTGAAAAGTTCACAGGCTGACTATGAAGGAGTGATGCTAGAGCTGTGAAACCTTGCATGCCTGCATTTCAACTCTTCTTATTAATTACTGCATTGTCTCTTTCAAGATACGAGGAGGGCTGAAAAGTTCATAGGCTGACACTGAATAAGTGAGGCTAGTGCTGCGAAACCTTGTGTGGCTAGTCTAGTCTAAATAAGACAGACTGAAGACCAGCCTTCTCCTTTCCTCCACATTTGGCCTTGTGCCACATATCTTTATCAAAAGAAAATAAATATTGCTTTCTTCTATGTTATCTAGATTTTATGGTTTTAAGCGAAGTATTAGATTGGCAATAAGGTCTCATGATTTTACTGTCGAAATGTTAAATGTAACCGCAAATTCTATGCAAAGAGTTTCTTCTATCGCACTTCTCGCTTGTGGAACACTCTTCCGGGTTCTTCTTTTCCAATAAGTTTGATCGTCACAAATCTAAATATTGTATTCAATACACATGAGTAGATTTTCATGCTTAAGTCACAATTGTTTATCACTTAATACTCTCCGGGTTTTTTCAGAAGCAAATCACGTGTCCCAAAGGTTTTACAGCTTGCACATTATTTTAAGTTAATAATATTACCCAATCTCAATATATCGATTAATATTACTGTTGGGGCGCACCCACCTTCTAACTAGTAATGGACTGGTCCCTCTTATATAAGTCAGCACTGGAGAGAGAGTGACAGAGCGTCAGAGAGAGAGTCAGCGTTAGGAGTCCAGATAAGCTTACCCGGTACATACCGTTGGACTATAGACTTTGGATATTGTTTCGTACTAACCAACCTTCGTTCTACTAATCACTCTATTGTTAATTGCTTTTATGAATATACCAGTATTTTCCTCTACAACTGTGTTTGTCTTGATTCATACACCGACACGCGGGAAACTCACAACATCTCAACAATTACCGAATTCGAATATATTTAATAATGTTACTCAATTCCAATAAAGTTAATATTACCTAATCCCATTATAATTAATCCCATTATAATTAATCCCATTATAATTAATAATTTTACACTGCCTTAATATAGCTAATAATATTACCCAATCCCAATAAAGTTAATAATATTACCGAATTCCAATATATTTAATATTACACAATCCTAATATAGTTAATAATATTACCCAACCCCATTATAGTTAATAATTTTACCCTGCCTTAATATAGCTAATAATATTACCCAATCCCAATAAAGTTAATAATATTACCCAATCCCAATATAGCTAATAATATTACCCAATCCCAATAAAGTTAATAATATTACCCAATCCCAAAAAAGTTATTAATATTACCCATTTCAATATAGTTAATATTACACAATCCTAATATAATTAATAATATTACCAAATCCATCTAAAGTTAATAACATTACCCAATTCAAATATAGCTAATAATATTAACTTATTCCAATAAAGAATAAACCCAATCTCAATAATGTTAATAATATTACCGAATTCCAATTTTCTCTCCAAAATCTATCTACTATTCGCCCATGCTTTGAATATCGCTACCAAATACGACCCAGTGGCCCTGCTATTATATTTAGCGTTTCTTGATAAAATCCAATGAACACTCTGCAGTATTATTGGTCTTGACTTGGTGTCTTGACTTCAGTTCTTTTCCAAACGCTGTAACGTGGCTTCCCTGTGTCTTTAATATAAAGACTTTCATGGTAACTCTTCGCTACGGTATCTAGACTTTATGAATTTAAGCGCAGTAATAGATTGGCAGAAAGGTCTCATTATTTCCCAGTTGAAATGTCTTGTCGCTTGCGGAACTCTCTTCCGGTGTCTTGCTTCTCAGAGAACTTCGATCTTCAAAAATTCAAATGCAATGTCAATCGTTATCTTGTCTATTCTTTGTTCTTTGTTCCTTTCTTTGTCTCTCTTCTTAATAGTGCTTTTTTTTTCATATTCTAAATTTCTCTACACTCAGTAAACCCAGCTGGGGCTCTACATAACGACAAAACAGAATTAAATTAGTTTGGTATTTTTTTTTTTTTAGATTAGGTTATTATATTCAACTGATGATCATTCAAGATTTTCTTTCCCGATCAGTGTAAATAAAATTTCGATTTCAATTTTTGAGTGAAATCGAAATGTCTTGAGAATTCATTCCGAATTTTTCATCTCGAAGCCCCTTGGATTGAAAAAAATTAATATCTCTAATAAGAATTAATCTTTCTTGCTTCATGTCAATATCCGTTCATTTATAGACCTGTTATCGAAGATTACTGCCTGAATTTATGCAATAATATTGATAATAATAATAATTGTTATACTCGTGTAATCTGTTTGCATTGTTTGTTTTTTGTTATTTTTTGTTATTTTTTTATTTTATTTTTTTTTTTGCAAGCATTACTTTACCACAGAAGTAGACCAGATGTATTGAAACAATGGCGACAGATTAATATGTTGTTACACAGGGATAATTTTTAGCATTACTAATAAATTACCTATATCTGTACAATACACATCTTCCTGTCTACATTATTCATCTATATTTATTTATATTTGGGGACGTGAGAAACAAGAAGAAATAAATCGATGGAGAAATATACTTTCGTAGAAGGATTTCATGCCAGAACGGTCGCAAGGCAAAAAAATCCAGAATAATAAATAACTGGGTAGATATAACCGTAAGTTCTGTGCTAACAGTTTCTTCTGTCGCACTTCTAGATTGTGGAACTCTCTTCCTAGTTAACTAAAAAACGTTAAGTTAAAAAATGAAATGTAATACATATCATTATATTCTTCTTAATTCTTGTGCTTATATTGTTCACCCTCTTATAGTATGTTTCCTTTCTCATATTCTCTAAAACCTTCGTCGAAGTAGCAGCATTGCCTTGCTCAGCGGTAAAAGTGTTAATTTTTTTTCGATTTTTTGCCTACAGAGATTGCTAGACAAGGAGAAAACATATTCACTATACAATAGACCACTTGCCTGTGAGACTATCTTTGGTCGAATAATGGTAATATCAAGGGTAATATTAGCCGTTTCCTTATAAGGAAACATTCGGTATTCATTGACCGAGCGGCTAGTACTGCTTTCGGTTGTAATTTATAATATCATTCTCTTTTGGCAGGAAAAAATTGTCAAAAAATAAAACAGGTTTCAATAGCTCTTATTGCCCTTTCCAGTATTGACTGAATTTTCCTTTCTAAGCTTTTATTTGAATTTGTTTGTAACATCTTGGTGTATGGTTATTTCTTTTAGTTGTTACTGTTGGTGAAAGTCATCAAGTGATGTGGTTTCTGTTATTTGGTACAGATCTTTAATTGTGATTACGTAGCTCCAGTTCACAAGGCTCGAAGAAGAATGGTTTCACTTAGATCAACACGATTCATCTGTTCATTCAAATCCTTGAACGTTGATCTTAGATTATTATATATATATATATATATATATATATATATATATATATATATATATATATATATAACACAAAATCTCTATATATTTCTGAATGGATTTGGTTATTTGGTTTTGTTGATTTTGTTAAACGGCATATCAACACTTCTAAGTTATTTAATGCCAAAAAATAAATATTTTCAGCACAATGTTATGGCTTCTACTAAATATATACTATAAATGGTTATTGTGGGTAACTGTTTTAAATATATATATAAATATATTGCTGGTAATTTTACTATAAAATATATATTTTTATACATTCATAGCGTTTTGTTTTTGTTTGTGGGGTTACTATTTGTCAATAGCTGGGATCCTAACAGGCGCTTCAACGTCGGGGTACGGTGTATCTGGAAACAGATTTATTAACAGGTGGTTTCAGGTTCCTCAAAACCTATAATCGCCCGAATTTGAGACCTTGTTGTCGGATGTAGTTTATCGTCGTAACCAGGACTACGAAATTAGTTGGGCGCCATGCATTACATCAGTATGAAATTCATGATCTGATGAATCTATTTAAGAACCTAACTGGATTTTACAGTTTCGGTTTTATAGCAATGTTATATCTGATCTATACACCGAATTATTTAAGTATTTACTAATTCCACATCCTGATTGCTATGATTGATTCAGTGTAAACGCCATCACAGCTTTCTTTCCAATTTGGTACAATAGTTTCTGTTTTGGAAAGATTTATTTTGAGTCCTGTTTATTGGAACATTTGGAAGAGGTTGATGATTTTCCGTTTAAGATCATTCTTATCCCGACTATAAATAACTATAATATCAGCAAAGTCCTCCAACTCATCATCAGTTCTCTGGAGGAAAAACAGGATTGTTGTCTTCTATTGGTAGACATGTTTTGGGTGAAGTATGGAATGTTTAAATGGTCAGTGTCCTTCTCTTAATATCTGTGTTTTAAATGCAAACGACGTCGTCTAGAAAAATATTAAATAAACTTGTTTCCTTGTCGTACTCGTGATGGGGTTTGAAAAGTTTTGGTATTGGGGTTCTCTCCAGCCATATAAAATTTTGTGGACCAATAATGTTCTTCATTTATATCGGTGCAATCAGAGGATTCGAAGCTTGGAATGGATGATAAGTGGAATTCATTATTGAATACGCCATAGGCTGTTGTAAGGTGAAAGTATCAGGTAAATAATTTCATAATATAAACGGTGGCGTATAAATACTGGTACAGAAGATAAAGGTCATAAATTCTGAAAAATGAATTATATCAGCATAAAAATTTAATACTAAGTAAGTATTAATCGGCTACATAAGAAAATCTCGTTCAATAATTGTTATGGTCCGGTTTCTTGTACCACGGTGATAGTCCAAGGTAGAACCAATAAAGAAGAACTCGAATACGGATATGGAATAACACAGATATATTACAAACAAGAATATATACAGAGAAGTAGAAAGTGTTAGTACGAACAATCAGGTTTAGTAGTAATTGTCTGAACGCGACTCTGTTTCGGACTGCCTCTGACTCGACTTGCTCGCTCTGACTGACAGACTCCTGACAGACTTCACTCCAGACTTCAGACTGAACAGTATTTAGTCACCCCACACGAGGGTATCATGTGACACAAGGCCGATTTAACGTGGGATCTCCGAGCCCGTGGGATCTCGAGCCCGTGGGATCCCGTGGGATCTCGAGCCCGTGGGCTCGGCCAAAAATATGCCCTTTGAATCCGTATAAACGGGTTCAGGGTCGGTTTACCTCCCCGAAAAAGACTCCGCCCTTCGGCGTAGCCCCGTTCGGGTCCCTCCCCGCCCGAAGGCTGAGAGTTCAACCGATCAGCCGGTCGCCCGACTTCGGATTGAACTCCCTGCTTCCTCTTGAGGCGCAGTATTTATTACGTATGGAATAGTCTATTATGTTATTATGGTTAAGGTCCCATAACAATAATGGTGTCATTTAGAATTCAGCATACGTCGATGTTTTTTTTTCCTGAGAGTCAGTGATGGCAACAGGTACAGTTTCCATGGGTATTTTTCCCATAATCTCATTATCAATATAGACATTATTGCCAGTAAATACTGGAACACTTTGAAAAAAATAAATTGTATACGCTGCACGACAATGTAATGACGAAAATTTTACAATATAATTTTGTAATTATGGCGCACCCTCTAGAAACTTTTAAGAGCAGCACATCAACGGCAAGAATCTATCTTTGTTGTGTGTTAAAACTCAATGCACGATTCCTAGAAGAAATAGAATATGTGCCTGGAGATATCCATTCAAATCACAGGCTGACTCAGTTGAATACGTACCTATCGATATCCCAAATGACTATAACATAAACAAGTCATAATATTGGCTTACGTATAATTCTCGAACGATCTTTGTTCTCTATTGGGCAGCTTAGATTGCGTCGCTGCTTCAGTCCGTACAGCTGTCTTCAAGCAAGTATACCAAAGTCGGATTCGCACTGCTGAAAGTAAATTCAGCTGTCTTTTCTCCAGGAGAATTTTTTCTTGTAATATGTAGCTTACCACATATAGTCGGTATTGTCTACTATTATTGTCCCCCGCAGGAAAATGTTGCCGACTACATGTAAGTGACAGAGAGTGTATTGTAAACGCCGGAAATTCTAACTGATGTCTCGATTTCTTGCTAGTTGCTGATTTGAATGCGCCATCAGCTTCTACTTTTCTTTTTCATTTCTGCAGGATGTTTTGCCGTCATCTGGGCATAAAAATTATATCGTATGTTAGAAATACGGTATATTTCGAACAAATTATGTGACTCTCACATGCCACTCAACAAATTGGTAGAGAAGAAAACGTTGGCAGAATTCATACTGGAGAAGCCAAACTTCACGCCTACACTAGAGAGCTTGACAAGAGAAATCCCAACATTGTATCCGTATGGAGACGCTTCATCCTTCCTTGTGTAGCACCCAGTAGATTCAAAAGGTACCGTGTAGAACAGATAAGTAGCAGTGGAACTGGAGAGGGAAGATTTCGGAAACTGCGTCTTCGAAGTTATGGCGTACGGCAGCGAGACTTGGACAGTTGTTACAGAATGCGTTAGCTAAGCCAGGATGGCAAACTTCTGGTCAGAAGATCCTATAGGCTTGAGACAGTGACAGTTATGCATTGCCTCTGTTTGATGTTTTGATATAGCACCCAAGAGGTTCTGATTATCCGGAGACGCTTGTGAGAAATTGAAGGTTCAACATACCTAAAAAAAATAGTCATTTCGTAGTGAGTCAAACCAGCATATGGCGATAAAATTCGGATTATGGTGTTGTTTCTCTTACTCTCTCTCTCTCTTTCTCTATCTCTCTCTCTCTCTCTCTCTCACTGTGTGTGTGTGTTGTGTGTGGTCCCACCTCGAATCCGAATAAAAAAAAGATTCAAATATTGTCTTTCGTGAGACAAAGCGGAATAACAGAAAAAAAGGAAAAGTGCCTGTCGTTGATACAATATGTGATGTAGCGTTATGAACTTAAAGATAAAAAATAATAGCAAGTATAGTGACCGCACCGTGAACCAATATTGGAACGCATAAAATCAGACATCACACACCCTGGTAGAAAGTCTAACTAGACAGGACAGCCAATGAGAATCACTGCTATAATTCAGCCCACCTTGCAGACCAGACACCGGTAAGGTTGACTAATTCCCAACAAATCGCCAGAATATTTGTACAATTTCTTGCAATTATCCACAAGGATCATCAGCGAAATATCCATCATTCTCACAAGAGTGGAAATCAGTCTGCTAGGAGGTCTCCACGGAAAACCTCAATATGCATAAAGTTGAAATGAGAACTTGACAATCGATAATTCGTCGCCAAAGAAACAGGTGGGTCGTCAAAATGACAAAAGGAACAGCAGAGAAGTACACTTGAATGCGTAAAACAGGTCAAACAATAACATATATATATACATGGAAAATGTGTATACATATATATATATACACATTATATATATGTATATATATATATATATATATATATATATATATATATATATATATATATATATATATATATATATATATATATATATATATATATATATATATATATATATATATATATATATATATATATATATATATATATATATATATATATATATATATATATATATATATATATATATATATATATATATATATATATATATATATATATATATATATATATATATATATATATATATATATATATATATATATATATATATATATATATATATATATATGTCCTCAAGGATACATGGCACAGTGGATAAACGTGTTGGTTAGATCCAGTGACAGGACCTAAAATAGTTTGAGTTCAATACCCAGTTAAGGCAGTGGAGATCTTTCAGAGTGAAATTAGTAGGTGATAGCTGACATCCATCAAACATGGCACATGGAACTCGAACAGTCTACCTCAGTGAGCGAAATAAAGGGTTCAGTTCGACATTCCAACCACCTGAAGTAGGCCGAAACGTTGTGATAAATCCGGCGACAAAGATGTAAACAATAGTCCGAATAATGTAAACAATATATATATATATATACATATATATATATATATATATATATATATATGAAGAAATATACTCTTAAGGTGTGCTCTATTTATGGGATAAAGTGCACAATATCAGAGATAGAGTGTGTGTAAATATGAAAGTGAACATTGAAGTCAACACTTAGAGGCGACAGTTTGTTTCATGCTAGACATATATATATATGTGTGTGTGTGTATGTTTGCTTGTGTGATTTTACTGCAGAAAAACTAGCGATAAGTCTTTAATACCTTAAAGTTGTTGATAAATCTTTTAACACGAAAGCTATGGCTAGATGTTGGAATTTGGCAGTTTTCCAGATGCTTTTTTCATATCGACAAATATATTTGCTCACTCGTAATATTCACGCCGGCAGTGAAAAAACGATTTGACAATTAAGAAATTTTAGGGAGATGCCGAGAATTCTGGATATTTCAGCTAATGTTCTTAGTGATAAAATATATAAAAAAAAAAATTCCAAACAACGTTTTATCCTAAAGACAGACTCAACACAGACGCAGACTGACATGGAATATTTCAATATAAAGGCACTTAATCGATGACTCGAAGACAAGAATTCAGCTCTACAAACGGTCACTGTCTTTTTGGTTACTTTTAATAGATTACTGAATATGAAAATTTTTGTCTACAGCCATTTACGAGCGAGAAACGATTTCTTAAGACATATAACAGAAATTATGAATTAATGTCTAAAAATATTACGTTTCCCAATAGATGGTAGGAGGTCTGACATTTCTATGCTTGTAAGGCGATTTTCTGTGTACACATTTGATTCAGATAAAAAAAAAAACTTTCCTGGAGTTCAAAATATTTGAACGCACAAACGTATCGCAATATTTTTATTTCACAAAATATTTTACTTGACTATCCATAGTTTTAAATCACAATTAAAGTTGGTTGACCCTCCCTTCTTTAAAAAATAAAACTATCCTCCCTAGATTTGCAAACACGTATCAAAATGAATTAAATTTAAGTTTGTCTTCAAACTTACAAAGACTGATTGATAGTAATAACATACAGTCCTACTAAATAAATTTTATATCAGATACATAAAAAAAAGTTTGTCTCTTCGGTATTACATGTCTGAATACATAAATATAGTCTCCAATCCTCTAAAAAAAAATTTTAGATCAAATAGAATAATGAAACTGGGATTAAAATGAAGAATATTGATTTCTCTTCAAAATGATGTGGATTGATTCATAAATGAGGCCTCCAATCCTTAAAAAAACAATTTTTCCACCAGATCGAATAATGAACATGGTATCAAGATAAAAGGGAATTTATTACTCTTCATATTTACAACTTCGTTCATTTCTCTGTATAATTTTCATTGATGTCTGACTATCAAGCTAGCTAGCTCCGCCTTGTTCATATCTATCTATCTATCTATCTATCTATCTATCTATCTATCTATCTTCATGTTTATCAATCTAGATAGCTCGCTATATCCGACTGATTCATTTCTTTCTTTCTTAGATTCATTTTCTATCTATCTATCTATCTATCTATCTATCTATCTCCACTTTGTTCATGTCTATCAATCTAGGTAGCTCGCTCTCTCCGACTGATTCGTTTCTTTCTTTCTTTCTTTCTTTCTTTCTTTCTTTCTTTCTTTCTATGATTCCTTATCTATCTATCTATTTATCTATGTATCACAGTATATTTATCTGTCCGTTACAACATATTCACATCTATCTATCTATCTATCTATCTATCTATCTATCTATCTATCTATCTCCACTTCGTTCATGTCTATCCATCTAGCTAGCTTGCTATCTCTGACTGGTTTCTTTCTTTCTTTCTTTCTTTCTTTCTTTCTTTCTTTGATTCATTATCTATCTATCTATCTATCTATCTATCTATCTATCTATCTATCTATTACAGTATATTTATCTGTCTGTTAAAATATATTCACATCTATCTATCTATCTATCTATCTATCTATCTATCTATCTATCTATCACAGTCATTTTCTATCTATTTATCTATCACAGTCATTTTCTATCTATCTATCTATCTATCTATCTATCTATCTCCACTTCGTTCATGTCTATCAATCTAGCTAGCTTGCTATCTCTGACTGGTTTCTTTCTTTCTTTCTTTCTTTCTTTCTTTCTTTCTTTCTTTCTTTGCTAGCTATCACTATCCTATTCTGATTTACCCATTTATTTTAATTCACTCCCCCTTCACTGTAATGTGAAGAAGATCTACTGGGAGAGAACCCATTACGATACACTCTCTCCATCGATTACCGGGAGCTTCATTATTCGAACATGTGTTTACAGTTTACACGAATGCTGGCTGTTTTGAGTTTCGATAAATGTTACATATTTTGCAAGTCAAAATGGTGATGTGCTCAGCAGTTTTTAACGTTGAACTGATTTTTTTCCTTTAAATTCTTTCTCCCTTCGGGATGTAAGTGAAAACGTATCATCATCCTTCAACCTCCCTATGTTTGGTCGGAACTCCATTGACAATCCCTTTGCACATTGATCGGTCCAACCCTCTGTCCCAAGCTATGGTCACTGAAAAAGTCAATTTTCGTGAGAAGACACTTCTAGAAGGATGCCATAGGGGTAAACCTGAGACGATTTCCCTGTCCGCTCGGTGTCACTAACCGGCAAACTGTAATAGTTTTTGTTTGAACTTAAAAGATATTGATTTCAGTTCTTCTTCAATTGTGTTAAGCGTTACATGGTATCTCCAACTAATATTCTGGATTTTTCTAAGTAGATTTGTATATGTTTCATGCATGTATATGTTCAAAACGAACAGATAACGTACAAGTTTCTGATTCCTACATTAGGGCTGATTCAATCAATGTTCGCCATGTTTTGATGAATGGTTGCAGTGCCAAATCTTGTGAAGTTTGTTACATGCATCCAATGCAAGAGCTTTGCGGATGTTGAAGTCATTTTGGAAATGTAGAGATCCAAGATATTTGAAGTTCTCAATTCTTTTGATGGATTGATTATTGAGTGACTTCAACTCGGATGATTCCAGGAAGGTTGTAATATATTCTGTCTTACTGACGTTGCAAGAGAGACTGAACTGTTTCGCTGTAGCAAGGATTATGCATCCTTGATATATTTAGAAATTAATGCAAGAATATTAACGGTCATACAGATCTCTCGATACAAACGCCTCGTCTGCCTTAGTGTTTACCGAAAAATCTCGCGGTTAATTCGTTTTTGTATTGATGTTTTCAATAATAATGGACATTCTCGGAAGCATATTTCCCCAGCCGCTGAAGGGGACCATACTGGAACCATGAAACTCGAGGATGTAACGCATCAACAGGCGGAGAGTGGTATCGAAATTGCCACGTCGGTGGATTTTAATCTATCATTATTCAAGAAATCGATGAATTTTAACTAAAATAAACAATAAAAGTTAACGAGTGCATATTAACTTTCGAGGCACCGTGGAGTAATTGATAGCATGCCGGGTTGAAGGATCGGTGATCCCAGTTCACCTTCGTCCGCTGCTGTCTCGTCTCGTCTGCGTCTCTTGACGTCTCACGCTCCAACTGTTGGGTCGCTTAACCGCTCTCTTTATATGTATTTCACCCGACTCTCACCGCACCTCAGTATTCACCAATATTCACAGGAATTAATAATTTCCTCCAAATCTGGAGAAGAGATACTGACCTTCAAACAAAGCAGTCAGTTATTCAAAACAATACATTCTTCGAAAACAACGTTTATCATTCTTTTCTATATCATAACGGCAGTCGGCCTGAGATCTGTTACTTATTCCAAACAATAATTTTTCCGATTACAAACTTTGAGTTTATAATTTATTTCTATGTCCTTGACGTCAAGGAATTTCTTTTGTTGTCGATTCCAATATGATCCTCTTAATTTTATGTCCATTTTGCATGTTTACAAAACGACACACCACATTGTTTACATTACCGGATTGGCGAATTCTAACAATTCCATTTGTCTTTAGGCTTACATTTTACATTCCTATTCCATTCTACGTTCCTGGTTATCAGAAAGAAAAAAAAAGTCTCTTGTTTTTCTTGCTTCATAATCCAATTCATGTTTTCATCTTAATGTTTTTCACTCTTCCAATTCTCCAATTCGTATACAGTTTTTTCGAATGAATCTTTTAAATATTATTTTCATACTACTAGTGTTACAACAATGACACTATATAAAAATGTGGTGTATTTATTTTATTTTGTTTTATTTGACATAATTTACACTAAATTGATGCCTTGCATATATCTTGGCGTTTCAAATTAGGTAGCCTCGGATAGAGTGTTGGAAGCTGCTCCAGGAAGGAAATATGTTTGTAAGCAAAGAGAAGAGCCAGACATACAATTTCCATATTGCAGATACCAAAAAATTATTTATCTAGGGAATGTGTTAAGAAAAAAAAAAGAAAATATAAGAACAAAATCCGAAGGCGAATTGGGACAACGAATGGTGCCATCGAAAACTTAAAACCTATTTCTCCTTCATCCGCGTCTTCATCCATAACTTTCAATTGTCAACGATTTTAAGGAAGCCACCATTAAGAAACAGGGAAAAATCGTTAAAAACGACGTTAAATGCTCTGGAATATTATGTAATATCAGACTTTCTTCACAGGCGAATAATATACTTGAGGTAGCAGACATGTGGTCCTACAGAAGGATGATGATGGGCAATGACGAGTTTTGAGAGAAAATGAAAACAAAAAGGTCACTTAGACTTAACATAAAAAAGACATTTCTAGGACACATAATGAGAAAAGAGGGCTTGGAAAATATGACACTCGTTAGATATATTAAAGGGAAGATAGATAGAGGAAAACAGTGCATTACTTACCTAATGAATTTGTGTAAATAGATAAAACAGGGTTTAGGAGAGATAGCGAAAATACAAAATTTATTAAGGGCAACACAGAACAGGAAGTGATAGGTTATATAAATGATCAACTGGACAATGTGAGCTCTATTCAATAAAAAAATACCCGAAAGTGTTGGATCCATCTATCCTGAGTGTTTTCATCCACATTAGCAACATGTCATAAGTCGTACTGTTATCAAATGGTGCCCAACAGCAATTCTGTCCCTTAAAATCCTGTAGCAGAATTTCGCTAGACGTTCTTCCTCCCAGGATTGAACTCACACATACAAACATTATCTTATTTCAATTATTCACCGTCGAAATAATATCTGATTTTTTGTGGTTTCAGTTACTCTGCTCTCTTGCCTTCTTCATGTAATGGTCGACCCTCGATTTAATTTATGGGTGTAGACTGTTCTTGAGTTATCTATTGCATAGTTATATGTTTTGTCGATAATTTGTGCTTTCGTATTTATTAAACATTTCTAATAGATTCAACCAAGGGGTGGGATTTGAAAAGTTTATAATCTTGTCTATGATTTTAAATGAATTTATTTTAATCTTGCTGCTAATAATTAAACTAAAAACATATAGTAATATTTATAGAAATATTCTCAATAATTAAAAAAATAGGCAAACGTACTAATTATTAAGGGACAGATGTAGAGATATTTATATTGGCCTGTAATAAAAAGAAATCAAAGTAATGTACCAAATTTTATGGGACAGACGTATTAATATTTATCAATAAGTGTTCTCAAAAATCATAAGAAAACTAGGCAAATGTACCAAATTTCATGGAACAGACTTATTAATATTTAAAGTGTTGTCAATAATATCAAGAAAACTAGGTGAATGTACCAAATTTTATGGGACAGATGTATCAATATTTATCAATATTTGTTGTCAATAATCATAAGAAAACTAGGCAAATGTACCAAATTTTATGGAATAGACGTATTAATATTTATCAATAAGTGTTATCAATAGTCATAACAAAACGAGGCAAATGTACCAAATTTCATGGAACCGACTTATTAATATTTAAAGTCTTGTCAATAATCATCAGAAAAATAGGTGAATGTACCAAATTTTATGGGACAGACGTATTAATATTTAAAGTGTTGTCAATAATCATAAGAAAATTAGGCAAATGTACCAAATTTTATGGAATAGGCATATTAATATTTATCAATAAGTGCTATCAATAATCATAAAAAAAAACTAGGCAAATATACCAAATTTTATGGGATAGACGTATTAATATTTATTAGTAAGTTTTGGCAATAATGAAATTAAAATAGGAAAATGTGACAACTGAGACTTGACAGTGGTTGTTCCAAAGTTAATAAAAAAAATCGGTTTGTTTAATATTTGCGTTTAAAATCTGAGAACGCATTTGTAAAATTCATTTGAAATTCAAAAACTAAAAGAAAATGCTTGAACATTTTAGCAATATTGCTTTTGAATATGTTTTCTTTGTAAATATTTATAAATTGTTGTTATTTTAAAATTATTACACGGATTAAAATATGGAAGTTTCTTTTTCCTCTCTTGATTTTTTCCTTTCTTTTACTTTATTCTTCGTTTATTTCGAACTGCAACTAAATCGTTCTTTCTCCTTAATAAGCAATCTGCATGCAGCACATTCAATTGTCAACGGTTTGAATGACATCACCATTAAATCTATATAACGTGAATCATTTGTGACTTATACAACTTTTAACATGAAAAAATGAGGATACAAAAATAAAAAAAGCACATTTAAAATTATATTCAAATCTCAAAGGAAGGACTTCTTGAGAAATTACTTTTGACAAGTGAAAATTGCAGTTCTGAATCTATGAGAATCCGATTTTTCCATCGCTGGCTTTTCAAAATATACAACAATTTTAAAATGTGCACAAGTAATTGCCTTCAAGGGTTTACAGATTTTTAAGGTAATATGTCTATAAGAACAGAATTAAGTACGTGTGAATATTTTTTTTTTGAATGAATAAATGCTTTCCTGGTGTGTTCACAAACATTAGGAAGAAATAAGGAAATTTCCATAGTCGATTGAAATACGTTTTAGAAATCTAATATATAAATCTCTAAGTTTGTCTGTCCGTTTTAAATCCTCAAAATTAACACTGAAATCAAATAAATGCAGTTTTATTACGATTTAACGCGTGACCACACTGGTTAAAACATTTGCTTTCTGGCCATGAGTCTCGGGTTCGAATTTCAGCATTTTCGCTTTGTCAAGAAAGTGACTTCTTCATGTTATCGGCATGGGGATGTGAACCTAGTGTGTGATGACTTTGGAAAGTAACTGAAAATCATACCACGGGTTGGCCCGAGGCTTGTAAGAGAAATTGGGGAGACGAAACTACTTGGGATGTGTCGATGGTTGAGCTAGCATAGCACAAAGTCAAATGTCTTCGTGACCGAGGGTGTGAGTGTTCTGTGATTATTCAAACTGTTGATTATGCCAGATAATGAGCTCTCTCAGAAACTGTTATCAAGGTCCGCTCACCATAGGTGCAGAATAATGCGCCTGAGCATGCATCTACAACAGGGATTGGCCAGGCATACTCGGATATGAGTTACAGGCAAACGTTCCTCTTGATTTGAAAAACCTCACGTTTTAGGGATTAACCTTGAAAATCTCTTTTTTGACACAATAGGGGGGGTGCTGTCTTGATGTCAAATCTCCGCTCAGCAAAGCCTAGTCATGTTCTCACATGAGAAATTGAAGATATGTGCTATATTTCTCGTTGAATAAATAAATGCTTTCCTGGTTTGTTCACAAACATTAGGAAGAAATAAGGAAATTTCCATACTTCGATTGTAATACATTTTAGAATTTTTTTTTTTTAACTCTGTGTTAGTAACCTCGGATTTCCGAAAATGGATCGTCCCCTGGGGTGTTGACACACCCCAATACAAAAATGCTTATTATGTAAAATATTGTCGTGCTGCTGAAAAAATAACTAACAAGCAATCTCCGTTACAATATAGATGGAAATGAAAAGTATAATAACTGTGTTCCATAAATATATGTAGGTGAAGCACTCCGATACAATAATAGAGAACTGTTTTTTTATGAAATATAGCCACAATATATTTCCACGAAAAGAAAGATATTTCATTAGCTAAACTCATAAAGGAAGTAATATGAGTTTAGCTAATATATATATATATATATATATATATATATATATATATATATATATATATATATATATATATATATATATATATATATATATATATGTGTGAAAAAATTAATTTAAGCTCTCTGGGGATGAGGTGTGGGTTTGTAAACAGTGAATATTATAGCAAAAAAGCGAATTGCGTCACTGTCTGTCACTGGACTTAGTGGTAGAATCTCCGACTGACACCAATTCAGTCCGGTTTCGATCCTGGCTAGAAGCAATCAGATGTCTAGCCACACTGCTGAGCTGTGTAACAGCCTGTCTGTGGATGACGTTATATATAGAGAGGGTAGCGGAAGTATTTAACACATCGGTTTTTTTTTAAATTTCAGAAAAAAATTGTTAAATTTAAATGATACAAATACAATATTTTAATGAACATTCTCTAACTACACATAAATGAAAATTGAGAAACATTGTTTTATGTACTTTTATTGCCAATTTTTGAAATTGACTGTGTGCAAAAATATTTAACACCTATAGAAATAATACGGTAAATAGAGTATTTTAAATATTTTGATATGGTTTGTACTTCAGCCAATCACAGGTTGTCTTCCGTAAATGTATTAACCAATCACGTGACTTAATCATCACATAGTGATAACATGTCTGATACAGTACAGATTTTCCCGCTAACTAAATTGTTAAAATAAAAGAATTGTCAAATGATATGCGACAGAATATTATAAAACTGCGCAAAAATAGTAAGGAATATCGGAAAATTGCTCAAGGTTTAAAATTGCTTGTCTGTACAGTGGGTGCTGTTGTTCAAAAGTGGAAGAAATATGATTCTACTGAAAATATTCAAAAGAGTGGCCGTCCGCATAATTTAAACGAGTCTAGTTAATGATATATAGCCCGGAATGTGAAGAAACAACCATTTTTGACTCAAAGAGAAATTCAGAACGATCTGAAATATGCCGGAATTGAAAAAAAATAAAGATATAATTAAGAGATGACTGAATCGTACAGACCTGTATTCTAGAGTGCCAATAAAGACTCCACTATTAAAACGTAAATATGTACAATACTGTTTGAAATTGGTTAAAATTATGAACTTGAATCAGATGAATTCTGGAAGAAAGTTATTGTTGGGGCCACCCACCTTCTGACTGAGAATGGACTGATCTCTCTACGATATAGGACAGTGCTAGAGAGATCAGAAGAGATCAGGAGACCTAAGAGATCAGGTGACCATCTCACTTCCGTCTCTCGACCGAAAGATACCGTTGGACTGTAGATTCTTGCTAACCGTTATTACTAACCTGCGTTCGTTATTACTAATCACTCTGTTGTTAAATACCTCTTCAAATATACCAGTATTTTTCCCTATATATGTGTTTGTCCTTATTTTAACACACGCACGCCGGAACACTCCCGACATCTCAACAGTTATTTGGTCAGATGAAACGAAAATTGAGGTTTTTGTGAGAAACATCTGCAGCCAAGTATGGAGGGCAAAAGGAACTGTAAAAAACACAGTAAACACCATTCCAACTGTCAAATATCAGGAGGGGGAAGTGTAATAATTTCGGGTTGTTTTTCGTATAACGAAGTAGGAGAAATGGAAGTAATAGGAAAAAAGAATGAATACTACAAAATACAAGCAAATATTGATAACGCATCAATCAAAAAATGCAACAGGTTTAAGGTTTGACCGAGATCTTTTATTACGACAGAACAAAGATCCAAAGCACACGGGTAAACAAACTTTAAACTGGTTCAATAAAAATGGAAATGATTTTCTGGAATGGCCTAGCCAGCCACCGGATCTTAATCCAAAAGAAAATTTATGGAAAAAGTTGAAGTTGAGAGTACACGCAATAGATCCAAAAAAATATGAAAGAAGTGAAGAAGAAGCTTGTTGAAAACTGCAGAAAACGACTAGAGGCTGGAAGACAGAACAGAGGATATGCTATTAAATATTAACAAATCATGTTGAATATTTTGCAAACAAATTCGAAAACATTAGCAATTTGAATGATACTACAAATGTTTTAATGAACATTGTCTAACTAAACATAAAGGGAAATTGAAAAACATTATTTTTATGTTCTTTTATTGCCAATTTTTTCGAATATATATATATATATATATATATATATATATTAATATTAATTCAATTGTTTACAAATACGTTTTGTAGTTGCGGAGCCAACTACATAGGAGAGAACAACTCAGCGCTTAGACATTAGAATAAAAGCAGCACGTTCCTACTAAAATTAGAAACCACACCTTGCCTTTAAATGGACTCGTCCCGAACACCCACCTGGTTCCGCCATATGCGAACATCTTTTAAATACTTGAGATTGTGCTGCCAAATTCAGTGTCGACTGCTTCAGTTTGTCAGTTTGACCTTTTTTCTGACTGTTTCTCTCTACCCCCTTTTTTCCCTGTACTGTGAAACGTTTTCTTTTCAGCTGCGTTTTATTTGGACTAACTTTTGTGAAAAAAATCCGGACCTGTTTATCTGATAAGTTATTTTTTGGTTTCATTCGTTTTAATTTTTCCATTTCTTTTGTTTGTTTTTTAATTTGTTTTTTGGCCTTGGCTCACATTTTTTTTTTTTTTTCTCTTTTTTTTTAGTCCGGTAAGACTTTGTCAAACCGGACGACAGCTTTCTTATTTTATTTATTTTCTCTATTTAAAAAAAAAAAAAAAGTTTTGAAAAAAAAGAAAAAAAAAGCTTTCTGTTTATTTCTTTTTTATTTTATTTTTTTTTAGCGACTTCAGTCGCTTCTTTCTCCTTTTATTTTTGACTAGTTTATTTTTCTTTTTTAAATTCATTTTCTTTGGCAGCGTCAGCCTGAAACTTTATCTTTTTTAGTACATTTGATAGTTTTGTGAAAAAAAAAAGGGTAGTTTTTGTTTCTTTTTTATTTTCGGCTGCCTTCAGGCGCCATTTTTTTATTTTTATTTTCTTACCTGTTTTTTTATTTCCTGGGTTATCAGGCCTTCTTTATTGTGTTTATTTTTATTTTAACCCTCCCCTTGATTGTGAAGGGATTTAATACCCCGCAGGTGGTTGGCTCCACGTTTATTTTTTTACAACATGGCCGACGGCGTGGTCAGACCAATGTTAAAAAGACCTGTTTGGTTCGGCTGCTAAAGCCAACCACTCTGAAAAGAATACCGAAAAGCGGGCTGATGGAAGCCCAAAATCAGACAAAAGCATCTCCAAAAATGGAGATAAATCAGATAAGCCCATAAAGAAAGTCAAAATAAGACAAAAGAGGTCGCCCTCTTGTTGGAAGTCCCCCCTAATTGTATTTTGAACATGGCGGATTTCCTGGATAAGGCGAAAGGATATGCCCATCTGGTGAAAAAAAGATGGGTTCG
Organism: Acanthosepion pharaonis; assembly: GCA_903632075.3. Classification (NCBI taxonomy): domain Eukaryota; kingdom Metazoa; phylum Mollusca; class Cephalopoda; order Sepiida; family Sepiidae; genus Acanthosepion; species Acanthosepion pharaonis. The sequence continues at coordinate 566,012 of CAHIKZ030000045.1, read as the reverse complement.
TCGATGATGTCCAGGAACTCGGTATGTTCGCCAAGAAATGGTGACCGTTTTGTGGTGGACAAGAAAACCAAAAGATTTGTCGCTCCACAAAAGACATCGTGATTAAATCACTTTTGTCCCTGGGGATAAAACCCCAAAGAGTTATAAAAAGGTAGGGGATTTTCATGTGGGACATTCTGCTGCCCTTACCAGAAGATTGCCTGGCTATGGCCAAAAAACTAATCACCAAAGATCTGATTTTACGTACCGAATACGAAGGCCGCAGGCGGACCAGGGTGGCCGTTTTGAGGTTCCTCCTCAAATTTCAGGAGAGCTTCTGGCTGCATTTTTATGCAGTACGGCCAGATTTTAGGAGCTCTCTGACAATCTGAATGGGGATGGACTTTTGACATCATGCTTGATCAAGAGGCCTTCAAGTCCGTCCCCAACTGTTTGGTTTTAGGCGACCGGAAAATGCCGGTCATCGTGACTAGTAGGCGTCCGACTTGCTGGAGGTGTGGAGAGACTGGTCACCTTTCCTCCTCCTGCCCAGGGAAGAAGGCCCTGGGTTCCGGTCGCAGGCGACCAAAATACCCCTTGGCCGATAAGGAAAATCCTCGGCACCTGTAATGGGTCTAGCTGCGAGGCGGACCAATGGGCAAAGTCCCTCGGTTGGGTCCAAGCCCACATTGGCCCCGAAACCGACGCCTGCCACCCAGTGTGGTTAAGGAGAAGGATGAGGGGAATGGCACCTCGTGGTTAGGGGCAAGGAAGAGCCAAACAGCGGTTCCTCCGTCCCATCATGACTCCAGGGACATTATCACCTACAGCCCCATTCCCTCTGCCAGCTCTGAGGGCGACGCCTCGGTGTCCTGTGAGAAAATGCCAGCGACACCCAGAAGGGCAAATGAGCCGAGCTGGCAAAAATTTCTGGATCTGAAGAAGTTAAAGGAGCAGTTAGATGCAAAGCGGGAAAAAACCAAAAATCGCTGGGGCACCGGCCCCTCTATCCTCTGCCCCGTCTTCCCCTACATCATCGAAAAAAAACCCTTTGTAAAACCTCCTCCTCCAAAAATCTCTTGCAAACTCTCCGGCGAAATCTTTTTACTCACCGAAACCCTCTCCTGTCAGGACGCCTTCCGGGCATGACACCCTCCACCACTCCTAACATCACACCCATTCCAACACCTGTTCACTCTCCACAAAAAAAAAAGGTTCGTAGTCCGGACTCGCAAATTGCTACGGAGAAAAAAAGAAAAAGATCAAGCCACCATATCTCACAGGGGAAGACGTCTGCCGCGTCTCCCGGGAACAGGCGGATAGGGTCTTCAGTCAAACGAAGAATCCGAAGCCCTTGAAAGTCTTAATGGAATTTCCGGCACATCAAGGGTGTTGACGTGGAGGTGCCGGAAAATTTCCTGGGCGAAAAATCAACTAACTGTCATTAGAACTGGCCCGGGGACGCGGAGATCTGGGGCATGGTTGAGGAGGCTAAACATCCTTGAAAGTGGTGCCCCAGCTGTCGTTCTGCTGGAGGAAAACCTTGATGAAACGAAAAAAGTGCAAAGGAGGTCCCTATTTATGTTCACCCATCCCTATATAGAGCCCTTAAGTTAACCTATCCTGCGGATATCGGCGGCTTGTCCCAGGATGACACGCTCGATACTGAGATGATGTCTGGTTCTTTGGGACAGGCTGTCGGTGTCCTCACCCCAGCCATGTTCTATCCTGAAGGGCAACCCTAATCGGCTTCACGATGGCTCTCTGGTTAGCAGTTTGAATGCCCGGGGCCTAAGGTCCGAGTCTCGCAGGGCGAGGCTCTCTCGTGACCTTCAGCGCCTCAGGGGTGAATATATGTTGTTTGCAAGAGACCCGGTTTTTCTTCTCATGATCATGAGGACATACTGTCTAGGGGTTCGCCCTTATTCAGCATGTTTTGATGGTTGTTCGAGGGGTGTCTCTTGGCTAGTTTGCAGGTCTTTGAAGGCTGCATGTACCCTTGTCTTCGCAGATCCGGAGTGAATGTGATGTTTTGGTGATTGGATTATTGTTGGCATGTTTGGGTCAGTATCTGTGACTAGCTAAGTTTTAGATTAAGTCAGAAGAAGACCGTCATTCCCCACCCCCTCTTTGGCTTTGTGCCGCATTTTGTATTTTTTAAAATGCAAATAAATATTAGTGTCGACTGGTTCAGTTATTTGCGACGAACTTGTTTTTTGACCCACGAGGTTTTGCTGCAAGTGCTTGACGAACTTTATTCGACCCACAAGTCTTTCTGTTAAGTTTTATTTAAGTTTTTTCCTTTTTCTTTCTTCTTTTTCATTTCTTTTGTTGGTTTTTTTAATTTGTTTTTTGGGCCTTGGCTCACATTTTTCTTTTTTTTTCTCTTTCTTTTTTAGTCCGGTAAGACTTTGTCAAACCGGACGACAGCTTTTTATTTTTATTTATTTTCTCTATTTAAAAAGACCAGTTTAGCAAAAAAAAAAAAGCTTTTTGTTTATTTCTTTTTTTTTTATTTTTAGCGACTTCAGTCGCCTTCTTTCTCCTTTTTATTTTGACTAATTTATCTTTTCTTTTAATTCATTTTCTTTAGCGGAGTCAGCCGCTAAACTTTAATTTTTATTGTACATTTGTTTGTTTGTTTGTTTTGGAAAAAGAGAGAGTTTTCTGGTTTTTCTTTTTTATTTTCGGCTGCCTTCGGGCGCCATTTTATTTTTATTTAAAAGTCTTACCTGTTTATTTTTATTTTCAGTCCTTTTGTCATTTTAAGTTTTGTTTGTTGGTTTAATTTTTTAATTTCCTGGTTTATCCAGGCTTTCTTTTATTTTGTGTTATTTTTTTTTTTTTCCCAACTCCTCTCCTGTGTGTTAATATATAAAAAACCGCTAGTGGTTGTTTCCACTTCTCTTCAACATGGCCGACGAAGGCAGTCGGTCCAAAGTGAAGAAGGACCTCTTTTGGGAAGGTGGACAATACCAACCCAAAGGATGAGACGGAAAAAGCGGGCTGGAAAAAAGCCCAAAAGTGGACAAGAGTCCCAGAACTGACCAAAGTTCCTCCAGAAAAGGAGAAAGTCCTAATGTTGCCCCGAAAAGACGCTTCAGTAAAGTCGAGCGAGGAGTCGCCCTCTTGTTGGAAGTCCCCTCCGAGTTGTATATTGAACATGGCGGATTTCCTGGACAAAACGAAAGGTTTTGCCCATCTGGTGAAGAAAGATGGGTTCGTCGATGATGTCCAGGAACTCGGTATATTCGCCAAGAGAATGGTGACCGTTTTGTGGTGGACAAGAAAACCAAAAGATTTGTCGCTCAACGAAAGACATTGTGATTAAATCACTTTTGTCCCTGGGGATAAAACCCCAAAGAGTTATAAAAAGGTAGAGGTTTCTTCATGTGGGACATTCTGCTGCCCACACCAGAAGATTGCCTGGCTATGGCCAAAAACTAATCACCAAAGATCTGATTTTACGTACCGAATACGAAGGCCGCAGGCGGACCAGGGTGGCCGTTTTTGAGGTTCCTCCTCAAATTTCGGGAAAGCTTCTGGCTGCATTTTTTATGCAGTATGGCCAGATTTTGGAGCTCTCTCGACAATCTGAACGGGGATGGACTTTTGATATCATGCTGGATCAAGAGGCCTTCAAGTCCGTCCCCAACTGTTTGGTTTTAGGTGACCGGAAAATGCCGGTCATTGTGACCGGTAGGCGTCCGACTTGCTGGAGGTGTGGAGGAGACTGGTCACCTTTCCTCCTCCTGCCCAGGGAAGAAGGCCCCTGGGTTCCGGTCGCAGGCGACCAAAATACCCCTGGCCGATAAGGATAAATCCGCGGCACCTGTAATGGGTCTAGCTGCGAGGCGGACCGATGGGCAAAGTCCCTCGGTTGGGTCCAAGCCCACATTGCCCCGAAACCGACGCCTGCCACTAGTGTGGTTAAGGAGAAGGAGGAGGGGAATGGCACCTCGTGGTTAGGGGCAAGGAAGAGCCAAACAGCGGTTCCTCCGTCCCAGCATGACTCCAGGGACATCATCACCTACAGCCCCATTCCCTCTACCAGCTCTGAGGGCGACTCCTCGATGTCATATGAAAAACTGCGACTGCTATCCAGAAAATAAACGAACCTAGCTGGGATAAGATACTGGACATCAAAAAAAAATTGAAGGAGAAGTTACAAGCTAAAGCGGGCTAGAGATAAAAAAGTCGCTGGGGCACCGGGCCCCCATCCTCTGCCCCCGTCTTCCCCACTTCATCTAGAAATGCTTTTTAAAACCTCCGCCACCGAAATCTCTATCAAACTCTCCGACTAAACTTCATCTTTCTGCTAAACCTTCACCTGTAAGAACGCCTTCAGGCATGACTCCCTCCACCACTCCCAACATGACACCCGCCCCACCCCCCCAAAAAAAGAGTGAGAAGCCCGGAGTCACAATCTGTCACTGAGAAAAAAAAGAAGGTGAAACCACCATATCTCCCAGGGAAGACGTCTGCCGCGTTTCCCGGGATCAGGCGGAACAATTGTTCAGCCAAACAAAGAACCCTAAGAGCTTGAAAGTATTGTGGAATTTCCGGCACATTAAGGGTGTGGACGTGGAGGTGCCGGAAAATTTCCCACAATGCACACAACCAACTTACAGTAGTGAGAACTGGCCCGGGAACGCGGGAGATCTGGGGCATGATAGAGGAGGCGAAATCGTCCTTGAAAGTGGTGCCCCAGCCGTCGTCCTTCTCGAGGAGAATCTCGATGAATCTAAACAGTGCAAAGGGAGGGTCCCTGTTTTTGTTCACCCTTCCTGTATAGAGCCCTTAAATTAACTTATCCTGCGGACATCGGCGGCTTGTCCCCAGGATGACTCGCTCGATTTTTTGAGATGAGGACTGGCTCAATGGGACAAGCTGTGGGTGTCCTCACCCCAGCCATGTTCTATCCTGAAGGGCAACCCTAATCGGCTTCAAGATGGCTCTCTGGTTAGCAAGTTTGAATGCCCGGGGGCCTGAGGTCCGAGTCTCGCAGGGCGAGGCTCTCTCGTGACCTTCAGCGCCTCGGGGTGAATATATTTGTTTGCAAGAGACCCGGTTTTCTTCTCATGATCATGAGGACATACTGTCTAGGGGTTCGCCTTTATTCAGCATGTTTTTGATGGTTGTTCGAGGGTGTCTCTTGGCTGGTTGCAGGTCTTTGAAGGCTGCATGTACCCTTGTCTTCGCAGATCCGGCGGGCAGGCTTTGCGTGCTGGATGTTACCATAAAGGATAAGCATCTTCGTCTCATTGGGTTTATGCGCCAATATCCATTCCGAGCGGCCTGCTTTGTTTCGGCAGATCGCGCCGTTCTTGACGACGTCTCGTCGGTAGTTTTAGCAGGGGATTGGAATGCCGTCCTTGACCCCGATATAGATCGGATAGGGCAAAAAAAGGTACTAACAACCCGGATGTGAAACCATTTCGGGACTTTATCGATAGTTTGATCTTGTCGATAAGTTTCGGAATGAACACCCTCGGGAGGTAACATGGACTTGGACTACTAGTGGCAGATCGGCTCCTGGCTCGCTTGCGAGCTACCTGGATTGAGTCTTAGTTAAGAGAGTCGATGTAGGGCTCTTAGGCTGTCCAAGTTTCCATTATATAGTTTATACGGACCATAGGCTTGTCCGGGTCCGTGTAAACTAGATAAACCTAAGGTTAAGTTGGCTGGTTACTGGAAATTGAACTGTTCGCTTTTCAGTGATCAGGGTTTCCGGGACCAGCTGCTACTAACAATCCAGAGGGAATTGACAGGAGCGGTTGTGGGAAATGCCTGGTGGAGCAAATTAAAATCTAAGATTCGTTCGTTTGCTGCCGACTTTAGTCGTCGGCTCAAATTTAGATAAATTAGCGGCGCAAACGGCTTTAGAAGAAAAAGTTGATCGGGCCGTGAAATCCCGTGTTAGTGGGGACATAGTCTTAGCTAAGGCAGAGTTGGCCTCCTTGCTTATCAAGAAGGACCAAGCTCTGGTAGTTAGGGCTAGGTTAAAAAGAATGTCTTCTGAGGCAACGAATATGGCCGCTGAACTGCGTGTAGAGGAGAATCGAAGCGCGGCCAGGCGACATATAGCGTGCGTCACATTACCGGATAAGCGGACTGTGACTACAAACGCGGGCATATGTGAGGTCTTTCGAGATTATTTTCAGGAGCTTTTCACCAGGGGAGCCAGTCTGAGTTCTGCTCAGTTCGACGCCTATTTAGCTGACTTTCCCTGCCTCTCGGCAGCTGAAGTTGCTAGGTGCGAGGCCGCATAACAGTCGGAAATCTGGGAAGCGCTGAAGCAGGTTGGCCTGGATAAGTCTCCGGGATTAGATGGTCTGCCCTACGAAGTTTACTTGAGGTTGTCGCACGTTTTGTGCCTTTGCTGGAACTGATGTACAACCACTGGATGAGGCAGGGGTCTTTACCTCAACGCTTCACCAGAGGTGTCATCAAGTTGCTGCGTAAGGACAAGGACGGAGGGGATGGGTTAGGGAACTTTCGCCCTTTAACGATGTTAAACACTGACTTAAAGATTTTGGCGAAGATCTTGGCCAACCGTTTGCAGCTTGTCCTGTCTAGTCTGATTGGCTCTGAACAGACTTGTGCTGTGAAGGGCAGGACTATTCAGGATAACCTTCATATGGTACGCCTGATCTTAGAACAAGTCGACAGTGAAGCCGCGCTGATCAATTTAGATCAGTCAAGGCCTTCGATAGGGTTGACCATCGATTTCTGGAGGCTGTCCTTTCGGCGGCCGGTTTCGGATGACTTTCGCTCCTGGATCCGTCTCTTGTATGCGACCCCGGTGCGCTGGTGGAAGTGAATGGGGTAAGATCGAAGCCTTTCGTATTGTCTCGCTCCATTCGTCAAGGTTGTCCGCTATCGCCTCTGCTTTACGTTCTTGCGTTGGGCCTTTCCTTCGCAAGTTAAAGGCGAATCGGTCCCCTACGCGGTATTTCGCTGCCTGGTGCTAACACCTCGGCCAGGTATTCTGCCTATGCTGACGACGTTTCGGTTCTTGTGTCGAGCAGAGCCGAGATTAACGAAGTCAGTAAGCAGATCAGTGGGTATGAGATGGTGACAGGGGCCAAAATCAACCGAGATAAGTCTGTGGGCTTGCGGTTGGGTGCGTGGAAGGGAGTTTCTCTTCCGGACCTTTCCTCTGGACGGATGGGCCGATCAAGATACTCGGCGTCTGGTTCGGTCCTGATCTCCAGTTGGAAAAGAATTGGTCGGAGGTACAGGGGCGGGCCGAGGCCGCAGCTGGTCTGTGGTCTCGGAGGGGACTTTCCCTGAAGGGAAGGGTGGAAGTTTGTGGTTCCCACATCTATCCGATACTCCTCTACCGTCTTTCTGTGCTTCCACTCCCATGTGCCCGACTAATGTTATTAGTCAAGGCCTTGTTCTTTTCTTGTGCAGAGGCAAGGCCCACATGGCATCTCGCGAGATCTGTTGCCTTCATCACTCTGAGGGCGGTCTGGGAATGCCTAGCATTGAGATTCGTCAATATATGCTACGCATTACCTTTCTCGACCAGATGTGTCGCGGTTTAGATAGGTGGGCACCTTTTGGAAAAGAAGATGTCCGTAAACATTTCCCATCCCTGAGAAGTGTGCACTCGTGCGAGGAGGAGGCCGGTCGTACTCCTCGTGGCGAGTGCTCCTTCTATCGTGAATGTCGTCGTGCTTTTGAGCTCCTCTTGCGGTCGTCGGTTGGCCTCTCCGACGCCCAAGCGTTGTCTTGTAAGGCATTATATCGTGTGTTAGTTAGGGGGTCCGTTCAAGATGATCTGATCGACGAGCTCGGTCTTACGAAGCAGGAGGCTCGCTCGATATGGCCTTGGGCGCCTGGGTTGAAATGTCTCAATAACGATGAGGCATCACTCACCTGGCTGATGATTCGCGGGGCCCTCTGGGTCGGCAAAGACTTTGTTCAGCAGGCTTGGAGAAATATCAAACTGTCGTCGCTGTACTGGGAATGTCGAGACTATTGGTCACGCCTTTTTCAGTGCAGTGCGGTAGTGCCGTTGTGCAAGTTTGTTGAAGGCCTCATGGTTCGCATGCTGCAGGGAAAGTTTTTGTCCTGGAAGCCAGTTCTGTTTGTAGCAATGTGGTGTCGCCAATTGACGAAGGCTGAACACTATGTGTTCTGTTGCTTACTAGGGTTATGCGAGTCGTGATTTGGACGACGCGACAGAAGGATTCTATGAAGGCGAGAGGTTCACCTCTTCCCAACTGATCTTGTACTTTTAGGCATCAGCTTAAAGTCAAGATTAGGACGGAAAGGCGGCGGCTCCCATCATCAGAATTCGGCAAAAGGTGGGTGAATCTTGCGCGAATGTGTCGAGTGAAGGGGATGACCTTGAGTGGCATTTAGATGTCAGTTAGGCACAGAATATTGTCCTAACGGGGTGGAACATTGGCAACCCACCCAAATATTAGGTTAGACTAGGTTTTGTTTTTGAATATTTAGTTTTCCTTTTTTTTCCCCCGTTTAACTTAGCTAGGGTATGTAAGCTCATTGGTCCCTTTTATTTCTGTCCCGATTTTTTTTACTTTTGTTTAATTCCCATCCCTCCCTCGTTAGGTGGTTAGTGATGTCAGATTTCTGGTGGATGCAGGACGCCTTTCGTTTTCAGGTGTGTGTTTTCGTATTATTTTTTTGTGTATTAATGAGTGAGTGTTTGTGTGAATGCTTGATGGTCTGAATGTGTAATCATTTTTCTTAGTCCCGCATCGATTTCGTCTGGTTAACTGACATTTCTGCCACATTCATAGTTTGTGGGGTTTTTATTACTAACTCAGTTTTGTTTAGTTTTATTGTAAATAATTATTTCATTCTGTAAATACGCATTTGGGGATTTTTAAAATTGTTATTTTATGACCCTCCCCATGAACAATATTTGTATATATAGGGGACTAGTTAGGACGTCATAGAGAAACTGAGGTATTATGGTGGACGTAGTAAGAAAGGTTGGAGTGAATGTGTTGTTTTGGTGATTGGATTATTGTTGGCATGTTTGGGTCAGTGTCTGCGACTAGCTAAGTTTAGATTTAAGACAGATGAAGACCGTCATTCCCCCATCCCCCTTTTCGGCCTTGTGCCACATTTTGTATTTAAAAATGCAAATAAATATTAGTGTCGACTGGTTCACGAAAGTGCGTGTCATTTTTTTGGACTACTTTTTGAAGACCGTCAGCCCTCTTGATATTTGTCCCTTACGCTTTGAACGTCATTTTTGTCAAGTTTTTTTTTTTTTATTACTGTCTCTTTTTGTGTTCTTACGAAACTGTTTTTTGAAAAAAGATTTTGATTTTTTTTTTCCATTTTTACCCTCCTCTTTTTTAAATATATTTATCTACTTTAATTTCTTCTTATTCCTTTTATTTTAGATTTCCCTTTTTTTGTTTTTTATTTTCTCTAATTTCTCCTTTTTATATCTCCGTTTTTGGTTGTTCCGTAACCCGTGTCTGTGTTTTCGTTTTGACTTACCGTTAAATAATTCTTTTTTCTTCTTTCCTTTTTAATATCATTTAAGTTTTCCGTTTTTTTGTATTGTATATTTGTTTATTTAATTGTTCTAACCTTTATTTGCTGTCTATTTGTCCATATATTTGTCCTTGTGCTAACGTTTTGTATTGTATAATTTTCTTTTGTTTATTTGTTTTTTGGTGTCAGCCATTTTGTAATTTGTAGCTAGCTCTGCCTAGTTTCGTATTTTCTTTGTTTTTCCTTTTGTCTAAGCGTTTTTTTTCGTTTGGATTTTTTTTTTTTTTTTTGTTTCGCCGTTAGGCGAACTTTTAATTCTTTATATAATATTTATTGTACGTGTTTTTATTTTGCTTGTTTGTATCACTTTCGGGTGAGCTTTGTGTTTTTTGCGTGTTATCTTTATTTCTATTATTCCCCACCCTTTTCCCCATCCCCTTCCTTTTATTATAAAAATTTATTATGGATAAGAAGGAAAAAAAAGCACCTTCGTTTTTAGCCATTAAGAAAAAACCAAACTTATCTGACTACCGAAAGTCGATAAGAAAACATTTATTTAACCCCCCAAAAAAAGAGCCACCGGATAAAGACAATCCCAATGAATACCCTGCCCTAGAATCAAGTTCCCCTAGCGATGATGAAATCGCTGGGAAAAAGGATCAATTACCAACTAAAAGTACGGAGGCCAATAATGGCAGTAAAAGTGAAAAATCTACGGAGGCCAATAATGGCAGTAAAAAATGTGAAAATGTTACGGAGGACAATAATGGCAGTAAAAAAATTGAAAATTCTATGGAAGCCAATAATGGCCAAAAAGACCAAAGTGACAGGATAGCCAAAAATGGCTCTCAAGAAAAGACTGAGGCCGGGGAATCGCCCTCTTGTTGGTCGTCCCCACCAAAATGCATTATCAATCTTGCGGATTTCTTGGAGTGTGCTAAGAGTTACGCTCACCTTGTCGTGGAAGGTGGACTCTTAGAAGACCCCCAAGAATTGAAGAAGATTGAAAAAAGAATTGTGTCGGTTTTTGTCGTGGATAGGCGTTCGCGAAAAATCTGTCGCTCGACGAAAAATATAGTGTTGAAGTCACTAGAGTCCCTGGGGTTTAAGCCCCTTAGAATTGTTTAGGGAGCCAAATTCTTCATGTGGGACGTACTGCTACCCACGCCAGAAGACTGCGTAGCCGCGGCGAGCCGTGAACTGATCACTAAGGATTTGATCCTTCGAACTGAGTACGAAGGCCGCAGAAGGACCAGGGTGGCCGTATACGAGGTCCCTTCTCAGGTTATCGGGGAACACCTGGCCGCATTCATGTCCCAGTATGGCGAAATTCTGGGCGCCTCCTGTGATAACCTGAACGGGTGGTGGAGCTTCGATATCATGTTAGACGAAAAAGCCTACCGCTCCATCCCCAACTGTCTGGATGTCGGGAGTTTGAAATTACCGGTCATTGTGACTGGCCGAAGACCGGTATGCTGGAGGTGTGGAGAGACTGGTCACCTTTCCTCCTCCTGCCCAGAGAAGAAGGCCTCTGGTAGTCAAGCTCCTGTTGACCAAAATCCCCCTCTGATCGCGTCTCCAATTTCCGCCTCGCCTGTAATGGGCGTGCCAGCTTCCAGGACCGGGTCGGTTAATCCTCCGGTTGGTATTCCATCAAAGACCACATTCCCCAAAGAGCCTTCGCCCGCTGCTAGTGCTGTTGTGGAGAAGGGGAAAGGGAATGGCTGGTGGCTAGTAAGGCCAGAGGGAAGCGCCAGACAGCGGGTCCTCAGTCCCCTGAAGCCCCAAGGAAAAAAAAAAAAAGGCACTACAGCCCCACTCCCTCTGGCAACGTTGAGGGGCGACGACCCGGCCTCTCAACTCGAATTCAAAAAAAACAAAAAAAATACGACCCTGGTTACTGAGAAAACGGAAAAATAAAAAAAAGAGCTTAAAAAGAAACTAGATATCCAGTCTAAATCTCAAAACACAAATCCCTCCTTCCACGTCTTCTGCCCGGTCCGCACCTTCACCCAAAAGCAAACATTCCCCTCCATCTACACCGTCAAAAGCCCGTCCTCAGAGTAGAGATCCCAGTCACTATAAACATAGATCCTTTTACTCCCCTTCACACTCCCAGCCCTTCCCCTGTTAAACGAAGATCATCCCATACCCCTCTACATACTCCCAGTCCTTCCCCCGTCAAGAAATCGGAAATGCCGCCTCCAGCTCCCAAACGGGAGATTCCCCTCCCAAACACAAAAAGAGAAGAAAAAGAAAAAACATATTTTCAACACGGGCGAAGATGTATGTAAAATTTCATCAGCGCAAGCGAAAGAGCCCGTGATTATGGGAATAGGGTAAAAAGAATTAAAATACCTCCTATCCATTAAGCAATACGCTGATTTGGATGTGGAGGTTCCGGAAAATTTCCGCTTGCCCAAAGGGTCCTTACTGTGGTAGAACAGGACCTGCAGCCAAGCTGGCCTGGACAATGATAGAGGAGGCCATTAGTGCTTGCAAAATGGCTTTGCCAATAGCCATTGTTCAAAATGAGCAATTGAAACAGCTGGCTAATCGTTGTACTGGGAGGGTCCCCGTTTTTGATTCATCCTCCTCTATAGAGCACTAAAGTTAACATTCCCTGGGATATCGGCGGGATCTCCCAGGACGGTTCCATCAAGAATGAGATGGGCCATGGGTCTATGGGAGAGGCCGTCGGTATCCTTACCCCGGCCATGTTTAATTCAGGTAAACAACCCTAATCGGACTTCTCAATGGCTCTCTGGTTAGCTACGTTAAATGTGCGGGGCCTGAGGTCCGAGTCTCGCAGGGCGAGGCTCTCTCGTGACCTTCAGCGCCTCAGGGTGAATGTTTGTTGTGTGCAAGAGACCCGTTTTCTTCTCATGACCGTGAGGATATACTGTCTAAGGGGTTCGCCCTTTATTCAGCATGTTTTGATGGTCGTTCGAGGGGTGTCTCTTGGCTAGTGAGCAGGTCTTTGGAGGATGCATGTTCCCTTGTCTTCGCAGATCCGGCGGGCAGGCTTTGTGTGCTGGATGTTACTATAAAGGATAAGGCTTTAAGTCTCATTGGGGTTTAGGCGCCCAATAGCCATGCTGAGCGGCCTGCTTTGTTTCGGCAGATCGAGCCGTTTTTGACGACTTCTCGTCGGGTAGTCTTAGCGGGGGATTGGAATGCCGTCCTTGACCCCGATATAGATCGTATAGGTAAAAAACCGGTACTAACAATCCTGATGTGAAGGCATTTCGGGACTTTATCGGCAGGCTTGATCTTGTCGATAAGTACCGGAATGAGCACCCTCAGGAGGTAGATTGGACTTGGACAACTAGTGGCAACTCGGCTCGCTTGCAAGCTACCTGGACCGAGTGTTAGTTAGGAGAGTCGATGTAGGGCTCTTAGTGTGTCCAAGTTTCCACTATATAGTTTATACGGATCATAGGCTTGTCCGGGTCCGTATAAACTTAGATAAACCTAAGGTTAGGATGGCTGGTTACTGGAAATTTAACTGTTCATTATTTGGTGAGCAGGATTTCCGGGACCAGCTGCTACTAATGATTCAGAGGGGAATTGACAGGGGCGGTTGTGGGAAACGCCTGGTGGGGCAAATTAAAATCAAAATTAGAACGTTTGCTGCCGATTTTAGTCGTCGACTCAATCTAGATAGATTAGCGGCGCAAACGGTTTTAGAAGAAAAAAAAGTCGATCGGGCCGTTAAATCCCGTGTTAGTGGGGACATAGTCTTAGCTAAGGCAGAGTTGTCCTCCTTGCTTATCAAGCTCTGGTAGTTAGGGCTAGGCTAAAAAGAATGTCTTCTGAGGCGACGAATATGGCCGCTGAATTGCGTGCAGAGGAAAATCGGAACGCGGCTAAGCGGCATATAGCGTGCGTCACATTGCCGGATAAGCGGACCGTGACTACAAACGCGGGCATATGCGAGGCCTTTCGGGTTTACTTTCAGGATCTTTTCACCAGGGAGCCCGGTCTGAGCTCTGCTCAGTTCGACGCCTATTCGGCTGACTTTCCCTGGCTTGAGGCAGCTGAAGCGGCTAGGTGCGAGGGTCCCATTAGAGAGTCGGAAATCTGGGAAGCGCTGAAGCAGGTTGGCCTGGATAAGTCTCCGGGACTAGATGGTCTTCCCTACGAAGTGTGCCCGGCTGTCGCCCGTTTTTGTTCCTTTGCTGCAGCTGATTTTCAACCACTGGATGAAGCAGGGGTCTTTACCTCGACGCTTCACCAGAGGTGTGATCAAGTTGCTGCGTAAGGACAAGAGCGGTGGGGATGGGTTAGTGAACTTTCGCCCTTTAACGATGTTAAATACTGACTTAAAGATTTTGGCGAAGATCTTAGCCAACCGTTTGCAGCTTGTCCTGTCTCGTCTGATTGGCCCCGAACAGACTTGTGCTGTGAAGGGCAGGACTATTCAGGATAACCTGCATATGGTACGCTTGATCTTAGAACAAGTTGACAGTGAAGCCGCGCTGATCAATTTAGATCAGTCCAAGGCCATCGATAGGGTTGACCATCGGTTTCTGGAGGCTGTCCTGTCGGCGGCCGGTTTCGGAGCCGACTTTCGCTTCTGGATCCGACTTTTGTATGCGACCCCCGGTGCGCTGGTGGAAGTGAATGGGGTAAGGTCGGATCCTTTCGTATTGTCTCGCTCCATTCGTCAAGGTTGTCCGCTATCGCCCTTGCTTTACGTTCTTGCGTTGGAACCATTCCTTCGCAAGTTAAAGGCGAATCCGGTTCTTGCGCGGAATTACCCTGCCTGGGGCCACCACCTCAGCCAGGTATTCTGCCTATGCTGACGACGTTTCGGCTCTTGTGTCGAGCAGAGCCGAGATTGACGAAGTCAGCAAAGAGATCAGTGGGTATGAGATGGTGACAGGGGCCAAGATCAACCGCGATAAGTCTGTGGGCTTGCGGTTGGGTGCGTGGAAGGGAGTTTCTCTTCCCGGACCTTTCCTCTGGACGGATGGGCCGATCAAGATACTCGGCGTCTGGTTCGGTCCTGATCTCCAGTTGGAAATGAACTGGTCGGAGGTACAAGGGAAGGCCGAGATCGCGGGTAATCTGTGGTCTCTGAGGAGACTTTCCCTGAAGGGAAGGGCGGAAGTATGTGTTTCACACATCTATCCGATCCTCCTTTACCGACTCTCTGTGCTTCCACTCCCGTATGCCCGACTAATGTCATTAGTCGGACCTTGTTCTCTTTCTTGTGGAGAGGCAAGGCCCCTATGGTATCTCGCGAGGTCTGTTGCCTCCATCCCTCTGAGGGCGGTCTGGGTATGCCTAGCATTGAGATTCGTCAATATATGCTTCGCATTACTTTTCTAGACCGAATGTGTCGTGGGTCGAATGAGGAGGGTGCCTTTTGGAAAGAAGACGTCCAGAAACATTTCCCGTCCCTGAGAAGTGTGCACTCGTGCGAAGAAGAGGCCGGCCGTACACCACGAGCCGAGTGCTCTTTTTATCGTGAATGTCGTCGCGCTCTGAAGCTCCTCTTACAGGCTTCGGATGGCCTCTCCAACGCCCAGGCGTTGTCTCGCAAGGCATTATATCAAGTTTTAGTTAGGGGGTCCGTACAAGATGATCTAATTGGTGAGCTCGGTCTTACGAAGCAGGAGGCTCGCTCGATATGGCCTTGGGCGCCCTGGTTGAAATGTCTCAATAACGATGAGGCATCACTCACCTGGCTGATGATTCGCGGGGCCCTCTGGGTCGGCAAAAGACTTTGTTCAGCAGGCTTGGAGAAATATCCAAACTGTCGTCGCTGTACTGGGAATGTCGAGACTATTGGTCACGCCTTTTTTCAGTGCAGTGCGGTAGTGCCGTTGTGCAAGTTTGTTGAAGGCCTCATGGTTCGCATGCTGCAGGGAAAGTTTTTTTCCTGGAAGCCAGTTCTGTTTGTAGCAATGTGGTATCGCAATTGACGAAGGCTGAACACTATGTGTTCTGTTGCTTACTAGGGGTTATGCGAGTCGTGATTTGGACGACGCGACAGAAGGGATTCTATGAAGGCGAGAAGTTCACCTCTTCCCAACTGATCTTGTACTTTAAGCATCAGCTTAAAGTTAAGATTAGGACGGAAAAGGCGGCAGCTCCCATCATCAGAATTCGGCAAAAGGTGGGTGAATCTTGCGCGAATGTGTAGAGTGAAAGGGGCTGACCTAGAGTGGCATTTAGATGTCGGTTAGGCTCAGAATATTGTCCTAACAGGGTTGAACATAGGCAACCCACCCAGATATTAGGTTAGACTAGGTTTTTGTTTTTGAATATTTAGTTTTTCCTTTTTTTTTCCCGTTTAACTTAGCTAGGGTATGTAAGCTCATTGGTCCCTTTTATTTCTGTCCCTATTTTTTTTTACTTTTGTTTAATTCCCCATCCCCTCCCTGGTTAGTGATGTCAGTTTTCTGGTGGATGCGGGACGCCTTTCGTTTCGGGTGTGTGTTTTCGTTTTTGTTGTTGTGTATGAATGTGTGAGTGTTTGTGTGAATGCTTGTTGGTCTGAATGTGTACTCAGTTTCTTAGTCCCGCATCGATTTCGTCTGGTTAACTGACTTTTCTGCCACATTCATAGTTTGTGGGGTTTTTTATTACTAACTCAGTTGTGTTTAGTTTTATTGTAAATAATTATTGCATTCTGTAAATACGCATTTGGGGATTTTTTTTAAAAATTGTTATTTTATGACCCTCCCCCCATGAACAATATTTGTATATATGGGGACTAGTTAGGACGTCATAGAGAAACTGAGGTATTATGGTGGACGTAGTAAGAAAGGTAGGAGTGAATGTGTTGTTTTGGTGATTGGATTATTGTTGGCATGTTTGGGTCAGTGTCTGCGACTAGCTAAGTTTAGATTTAAGACAGATGAAGACCGTCATTCCCCATCCCCCTTTTCGGCCTTGTGCCACATTTTGTATTTAAATACAAATAAATATTGTGTCGACTGGTTCACCGTGCTGGCCCGGTCACACTCCGTATTTCAGCTGAAGGTTCTGGAGGCGCTTTACATCGGGTCCCGCAAGCCTTCTTTGTGCAATCAACGTAAGTGTGTTGCTGGGACTCGCTGTCATCTGCCTCTAGTTCCTTCTTGCATATATACAGGTATATATATGTACATATATGTATTTTTTTCTCCACCTATTCTGATTGTACCTTTCTGTTTTAATTTTGAATCTCCGTGGAAGCCTGATGAGCGGGAGCGAAAAAAAGATTCCCGCCCCCCTTGTTGTTGAGTTTTTTTTTTATTATTTAATATTGTTTTAATATGTCTTGTAATATTAAATTTTACACTTTTATTTCGATCATTAAATTTTGTACCTACAAAAATATCTTTATATATATATATATATATATATATATATATATATTAACCTAGTGAACCAGACAAACCTACCCAGGTTTCACCTAAGCGGATCGTCAGGGAAAGCCATATGAGCCAGCTTTCCCTGACGATCCGCTTAGGTGAAACCTGGGTGGTTTGTCTGGCTCACTAGGTTTGACTAGGGTGCTCTACGGTTTATTGAGCTCTTTCGTTAGTTGTTTACTCGTGTCGGGGTTTTTTCTTTGGGCTTTAAACCTGTATCTGTGCGATTTTTTTTCGACAGACTTTCATGTTTCTAGCTCTTTCTTTTTTTAAAACCTTTTTTTCCCTTCGAGATTGATTTGATTATTGGCAAATCAAAAATTCGAAGGTTTTTCGAAACGAGTATTGTTAACTATATATATATATCTTTCATAAAGAAATAAAATTAAAAAAATAAATAAATCTCCGTAGACACGTAAGCCAGACTAGGCTAAAACATCTTCCGTTTCAAATTTAGACACCCCCACCTTACCCTGACTTGACATTTATGAAAGTAACTCTATACTGATATTTATTATTACACCAAACACACGCCTACCCAATTTAAACAATTCGCCCTAGGAAATTTTGATTTCAATTATTAAAACACGTAAATTTCAGAAATAAGTTATTCCAAAAAAAATTTCGCTTGAAGATGGAACAGAGCTTACTTTAACTCAATTCAATTCAAATAATTATATTGAAGTTTTTGGCTCTTGTTTTGAAACATGAGACCTCTTATGTCGCGAGTTAGAAGCATAACTTAATATAGACCATCACAGGGATTTGTTGCTACTTGATTCCCCAAAATTCACTCCTTTACTTCCAATTAATCTTTTTTTTCAAAGTTGATATCACTTAGAAGTTCAAAATTCAAGAGGAACTTTCTGCTGTTCCATTAAGCAGAAACACTTAACCCTGTGTTCGTCACCTTGGATTTCCGAAAATGGATAGTCCCCAACACCTACCAATTCAAAAATGCTTGTAGTGTCACAATTATATAAAATGTTGTTATATTGCTAAAAAAAGACAGAAAAGATTAACATAATAATAGGCAACCTCCGTTAGGACATAGATTAATTCAAAACTTGACCAGAAGATAAGATTATTCATTGAAATGAAAAGTATAATAAATTTGTTGAATAGATATATGTTATAAATTGTAGTTGAAACATACCAATACATTAATAGAGAAATATTATTAAATATTATTATAGCCAAAATATAATTCCATTACACTTATCTTCACAAGACTTAAAAATGCTGCCACCTAATCTTATACAATCCAGGTTGTCTTATTTACAAGGTAACCAAAAAAGTTCTGTCCGTTTTTTGATTAGTCATTGAATGAAGTTGAAATATATACGAAATGTGTGTAGCAATTGTTTTCAAATTCGGACAACCGGAAGTAGGAACATCAGACGTTATAAAAAACACACACCGTGTCCGACCATCAGTTATAAGCCGGGCTGCTGTGAGAAGTATGAAAGTACCTAGAGATCTCGTTCGGGGCTGTTTGCTTTACGACTTCAAAGTGGGCTTATCAGCATCTGTATCAAGTTGCCGCATATGTCAAACGCTTGGGGATAGTGCTGTGGATGAACGTACTGAAAGGCGTTGGTTTCGAAAATTCAAGTCGGGAGATTTGTCTCTCCATGATGAGCCTCGCAGTGGACGACCACAGCTCATGAATGACGGAGTCCTGAAGGCGGCCATTGAAGAGGACAGTAATCTAACGTGTGGTGAACTTGCAAGACAGTTCAACGTTTCTGATGAAACAGTTAGACTTCACCTGCACCGCCTAGGTAAGACGTACAAACTGAGCAAGTGGGTTCCACAAACGCTGTTGGAGGTCCACAAGGAACAATGAGTGGCAGCCTGCGTATCACTGTTTTCTCGCCACCGTACCGCATCCTTATTCAATCGAGTGCTTACCAGTGATGAAAAGTCAGTTCTGTACGAAACTCCCAAGCGTTCCAGACATTGGTTGTCTCGTCAGGATGCTGTCCCTCACACCGCAAGACCGCCTATGCACCCCCGCTAGATTAAGTTTTGTGTCTGGTGGACAGTTCGTTCAAGTGGCTACCAACGGGCCAAATGGTCACTGGAGACCTATATTCGCAGCAATTGAAACGTGTGCAACAGGCATTGCGCCAAAAGGAGCCAGCACTGGTGAATGGCAAAGGTATGCTTTTCCTCCATGACAACACCAGGCAGCATGTCGCCTGAGTGGTCAGCGATACCATACAGCAACTTGGGTGGGAGACTTTGTGCCATCCACCTGTCCTTGCGCCATCCGATTACCACCTCTTCCACTCCCTGGATAATCATCTTCGTGGGAAATCCTTCACCAATGTAGCAGACTTGCGCAAAGCCCTCACGGACTTCTTTGCGTCAACACACCCCGAGTTCTACCGCAAGGGCATTGAACAGCTGGTGACGCGTCGGCAGAAGGTGCTGGATGCCGATGGCGATTAATTCGAAGACTAAATATAAGTTACACGTACTGTGAAGCGTTTTCTCTTTTTTTCCTTTAAAAACCGACAGAACTTTTTTGGTTACCTTGTAAGAATACCAGGGGGCAGAAGAAATTGATCCATACCATTCACGAAGATAAGTGAATGTAATTAGAATTTAATTCGCACTCGGCTCTCTGACTCTTCAATTCAAGACCCAATCCATCACCCCACCGTGGCTCGGTTCTATGATAGAGATCACTTTCATGAAATATTTGTAAAATATGTTTAAAAAAGCAATTTACTTACAAACGCAATCGGTCAAATAAGTGTTTATTTATAACGATCGTAGAATAGTAAATTTGAAAAAAAAAAAGTTATTTTAAAAAATCAATTTTATTCAAGATGAATATATGAAGTAGCGTAAATGACTCTATATGCACTGCGTTAGTCACGTATCAACTTGTTCCTTTTCTGCTACAGCCCTGACTCAGTGAGGCTGGGTAGCACGCAGTGGGGTGCAGTTGTAGAAAGAAGGAAGATGTCATTTTGTCTTCTCCGGGGTGTCCTGTCAGCCCAGCTGATTATAAAGGAAGTACATTTTCATGATTTATATTTTTTTCATGTATATATATATATATGTGTGTGTGTGTGTGTGAGTTTTTGTGCGTTTGCATATATATATATATATATATATATATATATATATATATATATATATATATGCCATTCACAGAGACTACTGTTTTGATGTATCACAGTTTTTCAGTGCGACTAGACAACAGAATGCCTCAAGCCCGGATGGAAACCCAACCTATCTGGTGTCAGTCAGTGTCTCTACCATTGAGCTATATTTAAGCGACAGAATAAGCCAGCCAAATCTAGCGCATTGTTTTCACAAATGTAAACAAACATCAAACAGCCGGAGGGCTCCATTCATTTTACTGAAGAGCTTCGCATTAACGCAGGTGGCTGTTGTTTTTAGAATTAGTTTTCAATAGCTAAATTACTCGCACACACAGATATATATATATATATATATATATATATATATATATATGGAAATATTCTGCTATATTAGCTCTTCCCCCTCGTCCATCATCCCTCGCGTCCATCTTCACCCTCGTCCCTCGTGCATCTTTCCCCTCTTTCTATTTGTTGGGCAGTTTCTTCACTGATTATGAGGAGACTTGAGGCAAGAGATGCGCGAATCTACAGGAGGATGTTGAGCATACCACTTATGGAGCATGTGACTATCGAGGAAGTTTTAAGTGAAATGGAAACATGAAAGGTCGCTTATAATTAGAATCAGAAAGAGAACGTTGAAATCTCAAAGAAATATAATAAGGGTAGTAGGCTTGGAAAATTTGAGACACACAGGGCATATTGAATGCGATAAACACAGAGTAAAACTGCAATTGTCATACCTAGCGAGATGGCAGATAAATAAATGACAGAAGTGTGAGTAGAGAGATAATAAGATTATATATCTTGCTAAGGGCTACAAATGATTGATAGTTGTAGAGAGTCATGATCCTTTACGCCATGATGAAACATGGAACATTGGATATGGACCAATTGTAAAGGGAAGTAAGAAATACTGATATTTTAATGATATATTTTCAAATATGTACCATATATGTCAATTTAATAAGCCGAATATATGGAGCAGACAGTAAGGATCGAACTCGCGATTCCGACCTAATGCATCTAGTGGGACGAGCTTGCTAACCATTACAACACGGTGAAGCGCCCACATCTGAATGAACTCTGAATTCAAAGCACAACCAACTGAAGCTTACGGTTATATCACGTTAAGACATGCTTTCGAACGATCACCGAAGTTGAGCAATGTCGAGCCTGGTCAGTACCTAGATGGTACTGTATGCTTTCATGAGTCTCTAGCTTAATGGTTAAAGAATCGTAATTGTAAATTGGGGTGGCAATATATACTAAAGAACAAATAACTTAGGGAATGGCTAAATCCACCAATTCTCTCTACTATGAATTAATTAGTGGAACTTATAACAATAAAAGTTACTGTTATCTCTCAAAAAGTCTTACAATCTAAAAATATGTTCTAACTTTAAATAATCTGCAATGGGTTGATAAGCCGTAAAAAACAAATCAATCAATCAAGCTGTAGAAACAGGTTTACACATAGGAAACAGATAATATGTTTGTAAAAAATATGATATTTTCAGAATGATGTTGAAAACAACAGTTATTGGATACACCAGGAAATTGACGCATTGCGCCTCCACACATTGACAGTTGGTGGATTTCTTCTTGATAACGAGTAGATGGCCTAAAATAGAAAGCTATATGTAATAGGAAAACCTCACATTTTGCTGACGATTAGTCGGAAACACTTCCCTGTTGGGAACAATAAAGATTTGCCGATACAGACCCAATACGTTGTCTCATTTATAATGAAGAGAATACCTCCCACAAAGTGAAGAGATGATTTCTGATTTTCACTGGTGCGGTTTGGGGGCCGATAAAAACAGATACGTCCTACTGAACTTAGTCCGCTAATATAGAGTCACTAACTAGTTACTAACAATGCCACAGTTTTAATTTTTTTACAGTACAAGAGTTAACTCTGACGGGATGTAAATTATTTCTTGCTGACAACTTGTAAAAATCCTTTCTAGTCTGGAATAATTGTTCTATATAAAATTACAATGGCCAGACACCTATAAAATTAAACTGATATTCTACTTCACACTTCAAAGTGGAGTGTACAGCTGAAATTTCTCGCCTCGATAATATTGATTTTAAATAATGTTCCAATAGAAAATGGCATACGTTCAAATTGTTTAAAGGAAATATCAAACAAGTAAAAAAAAAATATCCATTCAAGTATAAGTACATATTTATTGAAGAAATGAAATAAAAATATTGTATACACACACACACACGCGTATATATATATATATATATATATATATATATATATATATATATATATATATATATATACAGTCCCAAAACTAAGGGACAAAATTTTAAAACCTAATATTTGTTAGAAATAACAACTGTGAAAAGCTGAAATTTTGACAACTGGTAGTCGTTATCATCCATAATTACATACTAAAATTTGAATCATTTGCAAAGAATAGAAAAAGAATTATAACAATTATTTATTTATTTTCAAAATAGGATCGTCCAAAAGTAAGGGACAAAATTGAGAAAAACAATGTAAACAGTATGCTATATTCAAATTTTTGATTTCCTCTAAAGAATAAGTCTTACTTAGTCATTTGTAAACGTTGCATCGTCCGGCACCATGGCGAAACGCCAAAAACTTGATTACTCTGTGAGACAAGCTATTGTGAAGCTACACAAGTAAAAGCACACCATTAGAGAGATTTCAGAGAAAGTGAAACGTTCCATGAGTGTTGTAGGCAGGGTTGTTAAATGCTACAATGATACTGGCAAAATAGTTAGTGCTTTTAAAACCGGCAGACCCCGCAAATTTTCGGCAAGAGAAGGTCGAATAATGAAGCGTATGTCATTAAAAGACCGTTTTAAGTCTTGCACAGAAATTAAAAGGGTTATGAATAGTACCTCATGTGTTAATGTGTCAAGACAGACTGTTTGTAGACGACTGCAAGAAATAGGGCTGTTTAATCGAACCCCAGGGAAGAAACCACTTGTTAGTTCGAAGAATAAGAAGAAGAGATTAGAGTTTGCAAACAGGTATGTAATTTGGACATATGAAAATTGGGCAAAAGTATTTTTCAGTGATGAAAGCAAGTTTAATTTATTTGGAAATGATGGAAAAAACAATGTAAAGAGACGTATTGGTGAAAGATTAAGTGCAAAGTGTACTAAGAAAACTGTCAATTTTGGGGGCGGAAGCGTCATGGTATTTGGAATGTTTTCTAGCTAAGGTACAACGCCTCTTGTCCGGTTACAAACTCGTGTAAACGCGCAGACCTATAAAAGAATTGTTCAAGATCATGTTGTGCCAATCATACAGAATTCAGGTTTCGATAGGACTACCTTTATGCAAGATAATGCCCCATGTCACAAGGCAAAGGTGTTAATGAGTTACCTTAGCGAGAAAGATTTGGAAATTATGGATTGGCCACCGCAAAGTCCTGACTTAAATCCAATAGAAAATCTTTGGAAGACGTTAGGAGTGAAAGTTATGGAAAGAAATCCCACTAACACGGAGGATTTGTGGGTGAAGCTTCAGAAGAATGGTCTAAAATTAGTATCGAGGATTCTCAAGAACTGATTTGTTCTTGTAGTCGAAGATGTGCAGCTGTCATTGAGAGCAAGGGCTCATTTACTAAATATTGATTGTACATGTATTTTTATTGTTTTTTTTTTTGCCGTTTACATTGTTTTTCTCAATTTTGTCCCTTACTTTTGAAAATAAACAAATAATTTTTATAATTCTTTTTCTATCCTTTGCAAATGATTCAAATTTTAGTATGTTATTATGGATGATAACGACTACCAGTTGTCAAAATTTCAGCTTTTCACAGTTGTTATTTCTAACAAATATTAGGTTTTAAAATTTTGTCCCTTAGTTTTGAACGCTACTGTATATAATTAACTAAAATATAAAATATCATATAATAGGAGGGCAAAAAAAAAAAAAAACAAAACTAAAATGTGGGGCCGCCTAGAAAGGTGTAAACACCAAAAGATAACATATATATATATATATATATATATATATATATATATATATATGTGTGTGTGCGTGTGTGAGATAACGATATATATATTTATATATCAAGAACAATATCGGGGAAATAGTATAAAAATATCGAAAATCTTTGCTTGTGACGCGTAGTGTCCTTCAGGCCTTGATTGGATTTGTTATGTTGGTACGACTATACATGCGTACGAACGAGATGTGCTAGGGATTTCAGAATTTGGTACCCCTGCAGGTGTAGTCGTACGAACGTAACACATTTAGTTACGCGGCTATGACCAGCGAAGGCAAGCATTATTCTGCGATCCTGCGTAAGTGGGGCCTGGTTAAATTTTGACCAATAACCCGAGTGTATGCGCTCAGATTCTTACGTTAAATAACTGATCTTGTGTCGTGTACCGCCCCAATGGGAGGGGATAGGTTCAATACCCATCTATTAAGTATCAAAACAATTTTAACCTCTGACCCGAGAGTATGCTCTCGGGTTCTCCACTGTAAATAACTCGCCTTGTGTCGTATCCCGACCCAGTGGTGATGCCTGTGGGTAAAAAAAATGTACCCATACATTGAGAGATCAAGTTCGAAAAATCCTACAAACTAATAGGTTTATGAAGTTTCTGATGCAAGTAATGATTATGTAAATGGAAAATATACTTTTTCGCTTTTTGGCCAGATGATAAAAGAAGGCATGATTTAACGAGTTTAATCGAATATAAACACAAATTTAAATCCAGTGATTCAAGTACCTCCTTAGATTAATGTAATTCAAAATCGCATCTTCCAAACAGATACACGGCAAATCCTGTCTCTCCGTCAGTGTACCTGTAACCTCTCTAACTCAGGCCGTGCTAGTTTTACATATTATTCATTTTTGGAATCAGGATGATCCTGGGTTTGAAAATCTGCCTCTCATCTGATGCTTGAACATCCAGCATTGGGATCTGTGTCCGCATGAGGAGAGAAGAATTAAAAATTTAAATTTAAAAAAAAAATGTAAAAAATTAGTGATTTTAAAAGTTTTTAATTTATATCGAGTTTACAGTAACTTTGTAAATTTGAAAGATGTTGAGGAAATCAATTTTATAATCATTATTAACCCATTACCTGTCATGAGCCTCATTTGGGGATCTGTTACAATTATACTCACCACATGTTATTCCTTGTATTTACATTGAATTGTTTACATACATTGCATTTGCAAAGGTATATTTTACAAAATTTAGCCTTTAAAGTTTTTATTATTAGCTGTGAGAAGAGACTTTCTGTCCTAATTTTACATTTTACGAGTAGAAAAATAATGACTATTTTGAAAAGTATTTTTTGTTATTTGTAATCAATATTATTTTTTGATGTTTTATACACACACACACACGTATATATATATATATATATATATATATATATATATATATATATATATATATATGATGTTCTAGTTTCTATAAAAACGACAATGGTAACTACTGAAATTAAATATAAGGAATAAATAAAATCCTAAGACACCAGTCTGGGCTAAAAAATGCGTATTAAAAAATTTAGCAGTTAATGGGTTAATCAAGGTTATTGTGAAACGATTCCTGACGTGAGGTTTTGAAGTTCTGCAGAGTTTGTGATTAGAAAAACTCAATTTACGGCATCAGTTCGAATTTCTGGCCAAATCGGAATTTCAATCCAAATCGGTCTTTTAAAGGGGACTGGAACTCTAGGCCCTATCAGAATTGAAGTGAGGTTTTCAAGTTCCATAAAGTGAATTGAGGAATTGAAAGTTATTTCTTCAACATTATTATTGCCGTTTTCTAAACTAGACTAGAGGTCTTTTTAAATTTAGGCTCGGGGCCCAATTAGCCCTACACAGGAGCTAGTTAGTCTTCAATATGAGACCCCGGTGTTATTTTTGATAGATTTTAGTTTAGTTTTTCACAGGCGTAACAATTTTCAATGCTAAAGAAACATTTCTAATGGAATTTAAAAAACAACAAAAAAACATTGCATACGACAATCATACGTTAATCTGACTTTATTTTTTAGAAAAGCTGACAGCCGCCATAAATATCAGTTGGAAAGCTTTGACAAGATTCTATACGACAACCTCGTCTATTAGATAGTTATATATTTATACATAAATTACATGTCTTTCAGCATTATGTATTCTGCGAGCTCGCGAATATACTTATTTTCATGTATTGAATAATACCAATTTCGATTTACGGTTTGTTCACTTGACGTCTTTGAGAAACAAAAGTTCGTCATGCCAAGTATATTGTAGCGATCCACCCACGTTATTTTATATTCCATTCGTGAGAAGTTCCACTCGAATAGATTCTTTCCACAAACTGCTACTTTGTGGATCCGTCGTGCAAGAGAATACTTTCCTGTTCAGTAGAAACTTAACCTTTTCAAATCTGTGGATACCCGTTATCTTCCTAACATGTCCTCATAAATTATGACCCTTGCTTCTTACTCTCTAACCCTCTACTTCGTGTTCCGCGTTCGCTTTGTATATGGTGAACGTTACTGTAAAAAAACAAAAAACAAAGACGACTCGAATCTTTCCTCGTACTTCGAAAACTGATTAATGAAGGCAAACGCACAAAGATTTTATGGTGGCGTGTAAGAATTTTACTTACGCTAACGTTGTATATCACCATACATCAAAGAGGTTCTGTGTCAAGAAAATCAAAGATGGAGGAAATGTGAAAAATATAGATTTTATTTTCTATAGAACAATACAGTGTGTCCCTAAAAAAAAAACAACAAAAAAAACGGATATTATTTTGTTGTCTAATAAGAGTCGATTCTCGTACAAATTACTTCAAACTAACAATATGTATAAAATCTATGTTCACTGTTCGACCATGTCTTAATAAGAATATTTCAAGAAGATGGATCGGGCGTACCAGTCATAATGACAATGTGCTGTTGAAATTGGCCTCCGCGTTATACTGATTTGACACCTTGTGATTTTTTCTATGAGGCTATGTAAAAAGACAGGTCTATATCTCAACTCTTCCTACAAGCCGAGACGAACTTAAACAGAGAATCACTGAATCAGTGAAGAATGCTACGCAAAACATGCTACGCAAGGCATGCTACAGCGTGTATGGCAAGTGACGGACTACCAACTACCGACTTGTCGTGTCACACGTGGTGCACATAATAAAACATCTGTGAAGCTTTGTAAAATTGGTTATAAAAGCTAAATCCCTTTGAAAACCTTGTTCGAATTTTGATAAATAAATCTGTTATTATTCAACAGGAAACCTATTTAATTTCGTCTGCCCTCGAGTTAGTTAGATAATCACATTTAAAATAATGTCAATTTTTGGGGGGTAACCTATATTAGAAAAAAAATGCAAGGTGATAGTTAACGTTCTGGCAAATATTAGTCATTGCAGTTTCATGAAATTTTTCTCAGTTACTTTCCCTTTTAATAATTGCACAATGTTTGAGAACGAAAATGTGTTTGAAATTACTCCCGTCTTTAACTAATACATGTAATAAATTATTATTTCGGGAATCTTTTCTGTTTTCACGAGTAGCTTATTTTAATTTCACGAATACTTTGTACGGAACACTTGTTAGAGATTATTTTATACACCTTCTGAGAGGACACTTCCTGACTTCCATCAATATTGTTAATGCTAATCTCCAAGAGGGTGATTCCTTGAACCTTCTCAAGATAAAGTATTCCACTG
This sequence comes from Acanthosepion pharaonis, assembly GCA_903632075.3. Taxonomy (NCBI): domain Eukaryota; kingdom Metazoa; phylum Mollusca; class Cephalopoda; order Sepiida; family Sepiidae; genus Acanthosepion; species Acanthosepion pharaonis. Next base: position 538,366 of record CAHIKZ030000045.1, on the reverse strand, counting down.
AAATATAGGGGAAAATTGCAGGAGGTGGACTACCGACTTGCCGTCTGTCCTGTCACAAGTGGTGGCCATATTGAACGTCTGTGAAGCTTTGTGAAATCCGTTATAAAATCTACATCTCTTGGAATATCTTTTTCGAATTTTGATAAATAAATTTGTTATTATTCAAGAGGAAGCCAGTTTAATTTCGTTTGCCTGCGACCTGGAGTTATTCAGATAATCATATTTGAAATAATGTCAAAGTTTTAGGGGCACACTATACTAGAAAAATTGCAAGGTGTTTGTTAACGTTCTGGCAAATAACAATCATTGCAATTTCAATGATTTTTACTTTCTCTATTAATAAATGCTAAATGTTTGCTAATGTGGTTAAAATTATTTCTGTGTTTAATTAAAACATTTAACAAATTATTACGTAGGACATCTTTTGTGTTTTCACAAGTAAGTTTCTTTTAATTTCTGAAAGTTTCATGAATACATTTTACGGAACTCTTGTTAGAGGTTAATTTTTTACATCTTCTGAGAGGAAAATTCCTGCCTTTCATCGGTATGACTAATGCTAACCTCCAGGAAAGTGATTTGTAGAACATTCTCGAGATAACGTTTTTCTGCTGAAATGAAGGGGACATTTTATATTGAATCACTTCCTAGATATGCTGCTAAAACGTTGGTTCACTGTGTCGTGAAAGGAAATTATAGCTATAAGTCTATAATTGCTTTGAATATGGCAGCCATGTATTGTCTGATGATTCTTCTTTATATTTTGAGGTCCTTGATAAAATCCCAAGTAGTATTATCGAGGCCATTGCCAACTCCTTTTCAGTCATTCTTCTATCGACGTAATATGCGTTTTCTATAAATATTTTCATGGTAATTTTTCTGATGCACTTTCGGATATGGTACCTAGATTTCATAAATTTAAGTTCATACTACATTAGAAGCAATGGTTTATGGATTTATTTTATTTGAAATAGTTAGCTGTAACCGTAGGTTATTATGGCCAACACTTTATTCTCTCGCACTTCTCGCTTGTGGAGCTTTCTTCTGGCATCTTGCTTTCTAGTCAACTTTGATATTCAGGAACAATTGTTGGAGATTGCATTACAAATCTTCTGAGAGAACACTTTCTACCTTCCATTAGTATGGCTAATGTTAACCTCCAACTGACTCAGTGCAGCATCCTGAGATATAGTTTCCCGCTGAAATGAAGTGAAATTTTGTGCGCATATTGAACATTTGTAAAATTGGATATAAAATGTCCATCTATTTGTATATCTTGGTCGAACTTTGATAAATAAATCTTTCATTGTTCAACATGGAGTCTGTTATTCATTTCGTTTCGCTGGTACATGAATTTACTCAAATATTCACACTTTAAATTATGTCAAATAAGAGGGAGGCATGATATATATATATATATATATATATATATATATATATATATATATATATAATTTCAAAAAATTTCGCTTAAGGATGAAACAGAGCTTGATACTTATATTTAATTTCAATTTAATTTTCATAATTATATTGAAGTATTTGGCTCCTGTTTTTGAAACATCAGAACCCTTTTTTAGCGAAGGAATCATATTTTTTAAAATAATTATAATTTAGTCTCTTCTTTTGTATTGAGCACTGTTTTGTTTTTTTAATAAAAACAAAAATAATAAAGAACTCCGGATTATTTGCCTAAAGTGTTGTTTCCTATTTTTTCTATATACTTGAACACACACACACACACACACACACACACACACACACATATATATATATATATATGTTGGGTTGGTGCATAATTATCAGGCGTTTTTTAAACAAAATTTATTATGAAAAAGAAACATCACAATTCAACAATAACATTTTAAAATGATTATTCCGGAGATTATCATTATCGCCACGCATTTTTATAACCTAAAAATGAAATAATATTTTTATTTAAAAAGTGAACAAACAATTTTTATTAACAAAAAAAAAAAAACGCCTGATAATTATGCTGTAACGCCCAACAGAGACTAGCAAATCATGTGTGGAAATTAAAAGTAAAAAAAAACAAAAAACAAAGATCCAACTATAAACAAGAATTTTTTTTTGAAAATAAGCGAAACCCTACAACAAACATAATAACAGCTGTAACCTCTACCAACAAGAATATTTAGCCGTAATTATATTTTCAGATGCAATATAATGTTTGAATCATAGGTCCGAAGTTATGAACCGTTGCGTCCATACAAAAAAAAATTACTGTTATGTTATTTCATATGTGGGCTGGAAAAAATATGTAATTTCATTTCCCTGGAACTTGTCGTTAATCAGATATTCCATTTTTAGGGGAAACCCTGTATATTTAACAGAAAGGTAGATTGATAAGATCGGTATTTTCAATCGTCTAAAGATAAAAGTACTTCTGAATACCAAAGAGAATAATGTAAAATAAACCAAAGCTTGTTTGTATTAGTGCATCGTGTTTACTTATGCAAATTGTTGAAGGACGTTCGTCTACGTGTATTTGCCTAGAGTATAAAGCCACTAAGACACAAGGGGATTAATGAGTGTTAACGAACGAGAGAAAACGAAGAAGACATTTTTAAGATGAGACAATAATAAGAATCTTATCAAAGATAGAAAAGATAACCATTGACATTGCATTTATCTTTTTAAAGTTCCGAGTTGACTGAAAAGCAAGAAGTAGGAAGAGAGTTCGAGAAAACATTGTTAGCATAGAACTTACATTTAGCCAGTTCAAATAGATGTAACCACAAGTTCTATGCTAACAGTTACGTTATAACGTCTTCCTGGATATATTCCAGATCTTCATCCATTATTCTTATGGTCTTTTTCGGAAAATAACTATTGGACATTATATTTTGTCTGTCCAAATTTATACATACATTTCGCGTTTCCTTGCTTAGGAAATTTAATATTTCTTGTAATACAGAGATGACGAATTTGATGTTCGTAAAGTGACAGCAAATCGAAGATGATACAAAAGCGACCCACTCAGTTCCTCTTCTGAAAAGTACCCTAAAGGCGTGGTGTAAATAGTTTTCGTGAAAGTATTTATAGAAGAAGCACAGGGTAGCTACGTTACGATTATGAATAAGTCGATATAAAAGTGGACACAGGGGTCAACACCCAACGACGACAGTCTGTTTCATCTTCTGGCCTGGTGCTGTCGATCCCAGTGTCCACTTTTATATTTACACACGCTCATACCTGGTTCTGAGCAATTTTACTCATGAGTACAGCATAACTTAAAACTATAGTATTAAAACACACACACACACACACACACACACACACATATATATATATATATATATATATATATATATATATATATATATATATATATCCAAGTATATAATTGGTATATTCCAATAACCAAAATTACTATTTTTAAAGAGTGTTCAACACCCAGGGTGTTGAAACAAAATAGCTATTTTTGTAGTGATTTTATAACATACCTATGTTATAATTTTTTTTATAAATAATTATATATATATATATATATATATATATATATATATATATATATATATATATTGTTTTAGTTAAAACAATTGTGACACTAGGCCAAAAGGGAAATGGAGAAAAGCCGGTCGACACTTTTATCCTAGAGCTACCTAATCTGATTCACGACACATTCACTCATTGCAATTTGCTCATACACCACAAAAACTCACCCCTCACAATACAATACTACATATACCACAATATCACAAACTACAGGGCTACCGAAAATCCACACACACACACATATATATATAGATAGATAGATAGATAGATAGATATTAGTGGAAAATATACTAATAGGTAGGATGAATTGGATCGTATTTACGATTCCAATGGAATAAATTATGACCATGGAATATTAGTGTTTAAGCCTTTTTATTTTATATATATATATATATATATATATATATGTATGTATATATATGTATGTATATGTATAAGTATTTATATTATATATATGTGTATGTCTGTGTGTGTGTGTGCGTGTGTATCTTAGCCGACTCTTTTCATCTTCCAAGGGATTTTATCATGGCAAATTCAAGGATTTAATTTGTTGCATGTGTTTATATTCAAGAGCAATTATGTCATTGGATTAACAAAGCTTTTAAATTTGAGAACGTTCGTGAATACTCATCAGATGGTTTAATGCTTCGTCGAAACATATCGAGGGCGCAAAGTTCCATAATTCAATGTCTGGTAAGCCAAACGTAAGCGGAAAAATATTCAAGAAATATGTTTTTTATTGAATGAAGTTTATTTAAACTGTGATCAAATTGCTATGGTTTGTGATGGACGTATGTGCAGTACACCCTCAAAAACACGAGGGTGTGGATTTAACCACATTATTCATATTTTTTTACATTTTTCTGGTCGTGTATGTTAGCTTGAGAAAGTAGTAACTCTTTCAGGAAGAAAGTGACATAAAAAAACAGTAGCGTAGATTTATATTTTAATAAGATTCGTTAGCGGCACTTCCGAAAATTTTATTTCTGAGTAAATAACTATCTTTTTTGGCGTGTGGCATTTTTAAAATCAAAATTAAATATCAGATTAACCTCAAATATCCCACACTTATCAGAAAAGAAATAATTTACTTTTGGGTTAGGTTTCGACTTTCTTAACTCAACAAAAGGATAGGTACTGAGAATTGGTAGGTTTCATCGAACTAGTGAGATAATCACCAACCGCCCCACGCAGTCGGATGTGTCACAAGCCCGAGTTTATTGTGGGGTATCCGAGCAGGTAGGCTCGACCAAAAATGCCCGTGTCCCGGTAAAAAAATAAAAATAAAGAAATAAAAAATAAAACGTGATCGGGTAGCTGTCTCCCGATACGAGACTCTGCGATATTTTTTTTTTTGAGGATGAAAAATACATTGGTTTGGAAATTCTTGCAAAAAATCAAATAATTGCAGGATTTTGATGAAACTTTCAGGACTTATTCACAAATGAATCACATTATTTCAGAAATGTTTCTTTTTTAGAAAATTTTGGTAAAAAACATTTTTTACATCTGTTACCACCACTTATTTAATTTTATGAAATTTCGAGAAATTAATTTTTTTACTCCCTAATGTTTATATTAGTTATACGCAGAACTCCTAGGAAAATTTAAATCAGTTATTTTATTTTATTTTTTTTTATGTAAAATAGGACCTCCGGCTTCCGAAATGTTGCCTTGAATAAAAAATGCAATAAAAACTCAGATATTATTTAATAGGAAAGCTTTTCGTCCGACCTTTCAAACTGTCGACCTATTTGCTTTCTACTTCTTTATTTGGAGAAACTTCGAGAGGTCCTAATCAATGCAGATTTGGTTAAGCACCTCTCATCGTAGGGCATTTTTTCACACACGTAATACGGCTTTCGTTTCTCCAAGTTAACTGCTGATGTACTGGCGATAATTACGGAAAGAGACTATCAAGTTCTAGATAAAAATGGTGACATAGCGGCGTCTGGGGATCCTGTCTGCCCGGAGGCAGAGAGTTTAACCCGCACAATCCAAATTGTGCTGTGACGTAAACAAATGTGACGGCACTTGGTCCAGGGTCGAATCCATTGGTCACGGCGCCAACGGTGACGTCGCTCCTCCGGGTCGCTCCTCGCTGCTCCAAGTGTGACGTTCCAACCCCTTGGTTAGATGATTACCAGCCTCGCCTTTCCCAACTCGCTTCCAACACCTGGTTACTAGGGTAACTGTACTGATCTCCGGTCTGCCTACCCACGTTGTGATTAGATCTTAGACAGACGGGATCAAACAGGGATTGGGGCCGTATGCAAGTTGAGTCCGACGGGGGTGGCAAAACACAAGTAAAAGAAAAAACTCACGAGACCAAAAATTACTGATAAAAAAGGGTAACAACCTTTTATATCTAATGTTCGCTACATAAAAATTGTTCTTACTTCCCGACCCGCCTTGTGGACTGTGGCACCAAGCTTCTATCATACAACTTAAAGACTTCGAGTTGCCTACTCTCTAGAACTTGGTGTGTCGGAGTGTGGTTTAGTTTTGACACTGGGCGCTAATCTCTACCAGTCGTTCACGGCTGATTCTTCTCTTCGGCTTGAGTTGGACGTATTTCTTCACTTCGATTTGGTTTGAGACGAAGTTCTGTTCTTGGGCTTGGTTTGATTTCAACTTCTTCTATGCATAACTGCAAGTAACTTCTTCTTCCGTCCTGCAACTTTACTCTCTGCCGTCTGAGGTGATCTGAGCTCTCTGTCGTCTGAGGCTGAACTGAGCTCTCTGTTTGGCCTGCAACTTTACTCTCTGCCGTCTGAGGTGGACCCTTCTCGCTGCCGTCCGGGGCTGGACTGAGCTCTCTGTTTGGCCTGCAACTTTACTGCCTGTCTGGTCTGCAACTCTTCTCTCTGCCGTCTGAGGTGGACCCTTCTCGCTGCCGTCCGGGGCTGAACTCATCTGCTTGTTTGGCCTGCGACTTTACTGCCTGTCTGGCCTGCAGCTCTTCTTCTTGTCTGGCCTGCAATTCTTCGGCCTGTCTTCTGAGGTGGACCCTTCTCGCTGCCGTCCGGGGCTGAACTCAGCTCTCTGTTTGGCCTGCAATTCTTCGGCCTGTCTGGCCTGCAGCTCTTCTTCTTGTCTTCGACTTGGCTGCAACTTCTCTGCGGCTTTCGAGCAATCTTCTTCTTCTTCGACTTGGGCTGGAAGGATTTCATGTCTTAGGATTCTCTTGCCCGCAAAGGGGCGAATGAACCGGGCCCGATGCCCGCGTTCAAGCTCCCTCGCTGCCCGCGGTACAGCTGCAACTGATTTCTGTCGACTGGGGTCCTGCTTTTATTGACGCCGCAACAAACTGGGGTGGGTCTGTCGGCGTCAGGGTTTTCTCGATAATTCCAAAAGTCGCATTACTTCTGATTTCCCATTATCGCTCTTATTTTCACCCCTACTTCCTCACAGTGCCTCTGGTGGGGAGGCGCATACCCATCTCTCCCGGTCTCTCGTATGTCAGGTAACCGTTTTCGACCAATGGGTCTTGATCGAGCGTCCTTTCTCCTCTTTCTCGCATATCACGTGACCGCTTTCGGCCAATGAGATTCTGGTTGGGCGTCTCCCGTACTTCGTGACGTCTCCAATCGGGCGTGGCTTATCCTGTCGTTGTCCTGGGAAAGAACATCTTGCTAAAAAAAACAAAATCTAATTTGGCCTTTTTCGCACGTATGAAAAATGACAATCTCGGCCTTTCTCACCTTCCTGGTCTCTGTCAAAACAGCCTTCCGCTAATTAGATGTGACGTCAGGAAGAATTTTCTCCGTCTTACTGGCGCTCTCTGTGAGCCAAGAACAATCGTTTTTCACCTCTTTGTTTTTGCTCAGACCTGATAGTCAAAAATCTTAATTATCTGAATTGAAAATGTCTTCACTTCATCATCGTGGGGGTTCTAATTTTTAACAGGTCAGAATCTGTATACAATTCCAGCGGTCACCTCCTCATCCCAAAAGACACCTTTCTCCGATTAATATTTCGTTTTCCATTGTTCTAAAAAATCCCATTTCTCCGAATTGATAATGAGTCTTCTACACAAAAGTAGGCCAGATGCTTTGACCGACATTTTTATCAATCGTACATATGTTCGTACACTTTTACCAAGCCTGTTTTCTTTCTTTCTTTTAATTACCTTTAATTCTATTCTCCCAAATAACAATCTCCATTGTCACTTGAAATTCGGTCGGGCGCGTTGGCCTCTTGACACCTGTTTTCGCTAATGACCAGCCTTTTGCATTACTCATTTTCTTTTTCTTTTTTCCTTCTTTTTTTTCTTCCCTTAGGATCGCCTAAGTACAATTAGAGAATTATTCTCGAAACTCAATTATTCTTCGTCTAAAAAACTAACAACTGGTTAATAAACAGAATAAAAAAAATTAAATCATATTTCTATGAATATTTCTTTTCTTTAGTTTTTTTTCTAATAATGCAGGGTGCCACACAAAGAGTATTGTGATGTAGGCTAGTTGTCACGTATTTTTTCTATATACATTTGAAGTGGAGAGCTCTTTAGTTATTTTGCTTTTATTTATTGATGATTGTTTCAGCTGTATGAATATTGTTTCAATGATTATAGGTATGATTTTACTATTTAATTTCGCTAGTATTTTGCTAGAGTTTGTGAGTAGTTGTCTAACGTTACAATGATCCTTATGCTACTTATCCATGTATTGTTTGATGGAACATGGTCTGATAAATGGCTGGTTTCTCTCCCTTGAGTGTGTTGTTCATGTGCATCCTATGTAAGACCTTTTGCCTTTTTTACAGATAAACATCCTCCGTGGGAGCAAATATATTCACACATTCATATTCATTTGTCTTTTATAGTGAGTTCGAAGCCACAAATTGCCGACGTCACAACACACCATGCCCACGGCACAACACAACTTGCTTACGTCACAACACCTATTTCCTACGCCACAACAACCAATAATTCTACGAAACTCACCAGTTAGTCTGAAGTCGAAAGCTTGGACTATATTTCTTGTACTTGTCTTTCAAACATCAGACAATTTCTGGTCGAATTTTGTCCTTGTCTGTGAAGGATTATTCGTAATTTGGAAGAGTCGATCATTAAAATCGATCGACACAAAATGCCGGTTGTTGATTTAAAGAACATTTGTAGAGTAATTGGACATGGTTAAATGTAATTGGTAGAAGTTTCCTAGTTTCATAGTTTTCATTAAGCAATAACAAGAGGAAGAAAAGATAAGAACGCGGCAAAAATAATATTAGGCAAACAATATATGCAAGGCAAAACAACAGTAACAAGGCAAAACATCAATAACAAGACAAAGCAACAGTAATAAGAAAAAATATTCATAAACTAAGAATTGTATTAACGCACAAAAAGAGATACAGACAAGCGATCGAAGCATTCTAACTTTAAGACTAGAAACAACAGTCTTACGTCACTTGAGACCGAGAAGTGGCCTCTGATCTTATTGTCCATGAAATAATCCCATCATACATTTGAGGAGAGGGGGAAGTTTTTGCGGGGATTCCTATGTAGATTGGAAATAAAAAAAAAAAACTTTTTTCTGCATAAATATATAAAATACACACACACACACACACACACACACACACACACACACATATATATATATATATATATATATATATATATATATATATATATATATATATATATATATATATATATTCTGCCTAAATACACAAAATATAGATTTATATAATATATATACATATATGTATTCTGCTAAATACAAAGAATATATATATATATATATATATATATATATATATATATATATATATATATATATATATATATACCTAAATACCTATATATATATATATATATATATATATATATATATATATATATATATATATATATATTAAGGCTTGAATGATCTTTTTCATCTCGCCACTGCTGAGTCGGGAAGATAGTGGGACTGACAAAACGATTCTAAGCTGTTCTCTTTCTAGCTGAATAACTGAAAGGGGTTTTCAGTGATTCTTATGACAAATGGTTTCAATATGGCTAAACGTCTTATCTGAAATCCTGGAAAAAAGAAACTCACTTAGTTTAGTGTCTTATTTTTAGATATTAAATATTTCGTTAGATGGACAATGGTTTGGACAATTTTTCTGTTATAACCGGTATATGATAAAACCTGTATGTATTAAGATGTCAATGCATTATGTGTAAATAGTAGAAAGACGGATATATATCCATGTGTTTGTGTCTATATGAGAGTGGGTGGGACTCCCATATGAGGAGAAGTTTCCTCTTGTGTATTTTGGAATGACAACAGAATCGGAAATTTGTTAATTCCTTTATTGTTTAGATATTTATGCCTTCGTAAAAAATAAAATCGGTTCAGAATTTGGATTCAAAATAGTTTTCGAGAATAGATCTTGTCTGTAAGAATAGATCTTGTCTCCCACCAGGCTACGGAGTCGTATTCTTGTCGGAAACATTTCTGATTGGTTCGTTAAAATATGACTTCATAGCACATCTATTTGTCATCTATATTTTAGGAATAAGGAAATTTACCACTTGTTTTTGCCATTACTATATAAAAAAAATCACTTATATCCTAAAAAAAATCATCGTTAAGCTCAATATATTTTTTATGCATTTTCAGCTCGCAAAAACATTCAAAACATTTTTCAGCAAAAAAGCTTTATAAAGCATGCAAAAAACAAATCAATCAACCCATGACCTCACTACAACCTCAGGCAAAACGCTATACTTTCATAGACTGTGAGAAAGAATGTTTAACTTAATGGTATAGAAAAATCGCATTTACGTTTTTCCACCGAAAGTAAAATTTATTCCGATGTAGTCTGTAACCTACTTACTGACAATTCCCCATATGTACAGATAGATACACATGATTTACCGACTGACAGAATGACAGGTATTATTTGACTTATAGCTAGCTAATTAGATTTATTAAATATCGTGCCCTGATCAAATTTCGACTCTTAATTCTTGGAAAGAGAGGATATTCCCAATTTATATAAAGAGATTATATACAAATATGTATATAATCGTCATTATTTCTCCAACACAGAGAAACTATAACATATATAGACAAAACAAGCAGTGTGAACAGTTGAAAATCGAGAGGGTTTTATATTTAACTATCAGTAAAGCCCGGCGTTGCTCGGGGGTTTATGTAGTTAAATTGCTTTGGGGTTTGAATTATTGAACTTACGCACGTATCCGCAGTTTTTGAGGTCACTTTTAGGCCGGGAATCTCACTGGTAGCAAAATCAATGAGATCAAGGGCAACCGGTTGCAATAGGTGGCTGCTGTGTTGCTGCTCTGTGCTTACCTGAAGACTGACACCCGTTCATAATTGGTCATGATTTTTAATTCTGGCAATGTAAAATAATGGTTGCTTTTTCACTGTAGGACTCACCACTTCACTATTAAGTCCATAAATAATGTCATGACAGTGTAGGTAAAGGGAAAAATGCACAGCTTCTCTCTGTCGTGGAGATTGAATTCATTTCGAAGGCTGTCGCGTAAGTGTACGTAGGAGTCTGAGCGCAGATGTTTCTGATGATTCCGTATAAAACAAAGCCCCTCCGATTCCATCTTAGCGGCCATGTCAACCGGAAACTGGTGGAAAAGCTCCCTTCATCTATAAAGCAGGTTGAAGTCTCCACCCCTAACCATGAAACGGTATGAATAGAAGGCCTTGCACGATAAGGCTTTGGAAGAGGTTGTAGGTTGGCCACCCGGAGCATAAAGGGGAATGCCGAAGTGGTAGCCATCGTTACCATAAGGGAAAAGTAAAGGGTACTACAATGTGTCATATGATCGATGGGTCTCTGAAATCCTGGGAAGATCGCCGCCTCTTGATTTGAGGACAATATCGCTAGTGCAATCTTGCTCCCCATGTATAATAGCGGCCACTTCTTTGCACGCAGGAGCATTGTAGCCGTTTGTCGGCATCAATGACAATTCTGAAGGAAGGAAATGGAGCATATTCCAAAGTATATTTGAAACTTCGAATGTAGCTGTTAAACTCGTGAAGCATGGCCTGTAGTAGTAGTATGACGTCCCTGCGAGATACTCTTCCCGACGGCGGCAAAATACCAATCCAGGTTTTGGCCTGTAGGTTGTTTTCTGCAATAAAGTACAAGTGAAGGAATTTAGACATAGACAGTCGAATTTTGCCGGAGGAGCAGCACAGACCGGCAGGATCCCCGGCCCATTTGCGGGCGTTGCAGAATTGGCAAACGCGGGTCAGGGACCCTACATTGATGTTGTCACGCGTAGTTAAGTTAATGCCAGGGTCGTAATTGAAAGCCAAGAAAGACCAAAAAGAGCTACTGGGATAGGCAATACCACGGGCGGCCGCAAGGCGCTGAATGTCGCCGTCGAGGCGTATGCGGCGAGCTTGGGGAGTTTGAGATAAGCGCACATCGGCCATGTTTGTAGCAACCCTTGGTCTGTTTGCCCTTGTCTGTGGGCCCTCGGAGTTTCTGGCATCAGAAGTCGGTGCAGGCATTATAGGTTGCCCGCTGCAGCTCTTTCTCGGATTCCCTCGACCTAGCTGTTGCAGGAGCATGCCTGGATTAACGGGCGCGCTTGCGGTCAAATGTTTCAGCTGCCCTCGACCTGGCAGTGGTGGCAGCATTCGTAGAATTTCGCACAAACCTACGGAGCGGCCTCTCAGCAGCCCTAGCGCTCGCTGTTGCAACAGCATCCCTGGATTGACGGACGCGCCTGCGGTCAAGTGTCTCTATTGCCCTTGATTTCGCAGTGGCAGCAGCGTTTCTTTCGTTACAAAGATGATGAGTCTCGGAAGCCCGAGATGCAAAGGCGGTTGCTGCAGCCTGTGCGTTCATTCTCGACCGTTCTGCATTCTTGAGCCTTGATCTCAAGGAAGCCCTGTAGGCAGCTCTCCCAGCCCAGCAGGTGACACGCCCCTCTTGTGACTGCGAAGACTGCGTGAGGGCGCTGCCTTGAACGACCTGTGATAGTCGCAGTGTAGTCTGCTCCTGGGACTCGCGGGCCCTTCTTGCCTTCATAGCGGACGCTCTTGCAGACCGAAGGTTAAGACGTACCCTCCTTTTTGACGACATTGGGAAAAGTGATGCTAGTAGTGGTTGATTAGTGTTGCTCAAATCCTGGAGTACAAAGTCTAACTCACTATCGCAAAGCGTGAGCCAGACTCGAGAAGGCAGGTATTTAAGTAAAACAGTAAAACAAACAAAAAACAAAAAAGGTAAGAAACAACTTGCGGTAGGAGAAATGATCAGTTGAAGGAGCCTATCGTATCAACCGGGTGGCGGCGTAACAAGAGTCCCACAGCTTTGCACAGTTACTAGGCAATTGTTTGTGCCAATCAGCGAGCGTCCAAGTGTCTCGAACACCAATCAGCGACCGCGTACTGCACTCAGCCAATGAGATACCGCTATGTGAAGCATTGTCACGCGTGTGTGAATAACAATCAGCTTTAGAGTCTGTAGTGTAGACGTCTCAGTTGAACATTTGCTTGATTGGGGTATTCGCAAATTCCGATGAAGAAATGATTGAAGAAATGACTTCCCTCAGGTATTAGTTGGTTGCAAAGGAGCTCACAGGGCAAAAGTTTATAATTGTCACGACTAAAGCCGATAAAGTTAATCAAAATCCCAAGCAAATTCAGGTAAACTCGATTTGAATAGGAAGTCAAAAGTGGTATGATTTCATCGATTTTTAGTTTTAAAAAAAGTTCATATAAACATATGCCAGCATATCCTACGTTTTTGATTTATTAAGTTAAAGAACCCGCCCCACCAAAATTGTAAAAGTATTTTCCTATACACAATGTCCTTGTTTTGGTGTGAGGAGAAAATAAGAAAGGAACAATACGTGTCC
>CAHIKZ030000045.1:520000-522500 GCA_903632075.3 Acanthosepion pharaonis | reverse complement strand
GAGAACCTGATTTGTTTATCTAAGAGTCTTGGATTAGCAGCAGTAATAGTCACGATTTAAAAACGCCCTTTCCTCCCTGAGAGCTCAACTCTACACGATGTTCCAAAAGTAGAATTGCCTTTGATAACCATTTTTGATTTGTTTATCAAATTGAATAATGGTTTCTGCGTGTAACAATATATTATCAAGAGATTATATTAGTCGAATTATGGAAGATGAAGTCATGCAAATTTAACTTGGTTGCTCTTTTGCAAGTGTATGTTTTTTGCGTGATTTTCGGAACATCCTCTACAATCCAAAAAGGCTTTTACAATTTTGGTTGGGCGGGTTCCTGACATGTACCGTAAACTTTCTTTAAACTTAATGAATCAAAAACGAAGGATATAGGGATATGTTTCTATGAACTTTTGTCCTTCTGGTGTGAGAAACACACCACCAATGTTCGTAAAATTACTTTTGATACACACACACACACACACACACACACACACACACACACACACACACACATATATATATATATTTATATATATATGTATATATGGATTGGAATAAATTAGGATTTAATCCGAATTCAATCAGTCAGTTATGTGCCATTTGTGATACAAGCTTATGCGATCATCTATCTTTCGATACATGATTGACGAGGCAGATTTTTTTCCTGCAGTAGGTTGCCATTTCTTTCTGCGGTAGACCAGTTGCCATCCAAGGCTATAGAGCCCAGTACTATTTACCCATAGCTGGTGGGAAAAGAAGAGGATTCATATCTTTTCCAATGGTTATTAGCACGTAAGTGAATGTAATGGATTCGACTGGAATTCGAACTCGGCATTCCGACTTAATGATACAACACGGAACAAAAAAGAAAACGTTTATAAATATAATACGTTTCGGTTTTATTTAATCTTCATCAGATTTTTGTGGATATGATTTATGGAAGGGAACGTTCCGCTTCATTTAATTTCATTTTTTTGTTCATTGGTCAAGTTGATCACATGTCTTCATTTCTTGCGTCGGAAGGGTTGGTTGGTCTGAATTATAGAAGCCATTTTTGTTTCTCTCTAGTAGTATATGATTATGATAAATGCAAACAAATTATTTAAAAACAATCATATAAAATCCTAGTCATATTTAGATGGATTAAAAAGAGCGCTTTGCCTAAATCGAGGGCCTGGATAAAAACGTGTCAGTCGCTGAAAGCTTTGCATAAGTCTGAAGAAGTTATTGACTTGAAAAAGCAATATTTAGAGAATTGATTTATGTTGAAAGCAATGCGGCCTCCATCTTATTACTACAAATCGCCAGTGGAAATATAGCGCTTTAAACAAGAAATATTTCATTTGTTATTAATATTTCGAAAAATGGAATCTTTAAAGAAGTAATTTCAAAAGAATCAGAATAGAAAACACGCAGTAAACCAAAATAAATCGATATTCTTTCGCCGGAGTTTCTATGGTATATTATTAATCATTCTAAATTCTTTGTAAAAGTTATCACACACCAAACGTCGGAATCCTCTTATTGCTCTCTCGCTATTTGAATGGAAGCTGCTCAGACTACATTCCTCACTTCCACCAGTTTCAACCTTCACAGCTAAAAACCGCCATACCACGCTTATTCTCTTCGTATTCCATTCCGCCTCTTACTCTATAAACCCTCTACCTCGGGTAGCTCTTTGGCCTTGTACACTTAATTCCCTTTGTTTTCCAATGACGAGAAGTGGGTTCTACTCGATCAGCTTCTTCCCACGAACCGCTGCTTTGTGGAACTAACTCCCAAACGGATGCTTTCCAGATCACTACAATCTTAACCTTTTCAGGTGAAGGGTTAATCGTGATCTTCCTCACATGTTGGCATAAACCGTGCCTCTTACTCTGTAACCCTCTACTTCGAGTGGCTCTTTGGCCTTGTACATTTTATACCCTTTGTATTCCAATGGCGACATGTACATTCCACCCTAGCAGCTTCTTCCCAAGAACCGCTGATTTATGAAAACGTCTCCCACGATGATGCTTTCCAGTCATTACAATCTTAACTTGTTCATGTCTCCGGTCAATTGTTATGACTCCAAATATCTGCATAAACTGTGCCTCGTATTATGTAACGATCTACCTCGAGTGGCTCTTGGGCCTTGTACAGAATGAAGGTCACTCTAAATAAATTTCTATAGTAATTATTCTGCTCAGATCAACGTATTGTCATCATAGTCCTTGAATTATCATTATTTTCTGAAATGGTCTGACGAAACGTCAAATACTGAGATATTTTTCTCCGTTAAAATAACTAAATTCTGCGCGGTTTTATTCGGAAAGGATTTAGTTTAATATCTTGCACGTTTAAATACGAGATTTCACCTTTCTTCTTTACATTAAAATAAGAAAATATAGCTGTCTTCTTTTTGATGTCATCATACAGCTTGTCTGAATTTATTATGCAAATCATATAAACCTCAATAACTCAAAACGTTCTTAGCCAATATTTGCCAAATTTCAACTCATCT
>CAHIKZ030000045.1:490000-515000 GCA_903632075.3 Acanthosepion pharaonis | reverse complement strand
AATTTTCATCAATGTTTTGTTGTATCCTTAAAGCGAACAGCAACACGTGCGTAGATGAAAGAAAGGTTTATTTTAAAAAAGAATACACTACTGAAAGACAGTGAATCGGGTGGCAGGCTAGTAATTCCCGAAGAAAGGTTATTTACCTTACCTCGACGCGTGGTAGGATGTGGCACAAGAAATTTTTGAAATGCGTGTCAAAACCGAACCCGTTGGCTCGGGCAATAAATTCCCAGTAGACTCTGTAAAAAAAGAGGTCGGGTAGCTGTCTACCACCACAGACGAGACTCTGCCCTTCGGCAAAGCCACGTCTGGGTTCCTCTCTGCCCGTATGCGGAGAGTTCGTCCAGCAGAACTGGAGACGAATCTCCAACTAATTGCCGAAGCAAGGTTATTTAACTTACCTCCCCGCGAGGCAGGATGTGGCACGAGACCGTTTTTAATGCGGGGTCAAAACCGAGCCCGTAGACTCGGGCAAAAATTCTCCGTATACCCCGTATACACGGGGTCATGTAGCTGTCTACCGCCCCAGACGAGACTCTGCCCTTCCGCACAGCCTCTTCTGGGTTTCTCTTTGCCCGAAGGCGGAGAGTTCGATCAGTACAACCGAAGACGTATCTCCAACTAGTTACCGAATCAAACCTCCAGGTATATCCGGTACTCACTATATATAGCTACTGATATAGTCAATCAGCATAGACGATAGGGAGTGTGGGACATTCTATTATAACGTTTTTTAAGTTTGTTTTTTTTGTAGGGAGGAGAACTGTTAATTAATGGTATTCTTTTTCATTTATTATCCTGTCAATTTTGGAATACAATATTTTTTTGGAAATGGGTGAACTTGTAAACGTTCGATTATTTAAATGTCATTTACTTTCAGAACAAGAAAAAACCTTGAATCTGTTTTACACGCCAGACGATCTGTAAACATATTCGCTTTTTGTATATCATCCCAAATTTTTATAGTTCTTTTTTTCTTTTCTCCTCAACGTTTCGTTCTCTGAAGACACCAGATTCCTTTGAACGAAATTATAGACTTCAGAGTGCCAATTATTGTTGGGACCGACTAAGACAATCTGATCTGTAATCTACCCCATCTTCTTGATTCCCTTTTAGCGTCGATGGCCTCTATCATCATTATAAATTGATCACATGAAATACGTCTCTTCTTATATGTCGCTATGAGTTCGTTCGGAAAAGTTTTATTCTTTGTGACTGTTATTTATAGTTTCGCGTATTCCAGAAAATATAAAGCGGCTCAAAAGTTTCCACAACATACCGGGCGATATTAGCAGAAACTCCTTTGGTACGAAAATGCATGGAAATGATTTTACTATGAACATGCATTAGATTGATGTTACTATGAAAAGCATTGAAAAGCGATTTTATTATGACAGTTCATTCGAAATAAGTTTTCTCTTACATTGCATTGGAAAGTGATTTTACTATGAAAATACATTGGAAAGTGATTTTACTATGAAAATGCATAGGAAAGGGATTTTACTATGAAAATGCATTGGAAAGTGATTTTAATATGAAAATACATTGGAAAGTGATTTTACTATGAAAATACATTGGAAAGTGATTTTACTATGAAAATGCATAGGAAAGTGATTTTACTATGAAAATGCATTGGAAAGTGATTTTAATATGAAAATACATTGGAAAGTGATTTTACTATGAAAATACATTGGAAAGTGATTTTACTATGAAAATGCATAGGAAAGGGATTTTACTATGAAAATGTATTGGAAAGTGATTTTACTATGAAAATGCATTGGAAAGTGATTTTACTATGAAAATACATTGGAAAGTGATTTTACTATGAAAATACATTGGAAAGTGATTTTACTATGAAAATGCATTGGAAAGTGATTTTACTATGAAAATACATTGGAAAGTGATTTTACTATGAAAATACATTGGAAAGTGATTTTAATATGAAAATACATTGGAAAGTGATTTTACTATGAAAATACATTGGAAAGTGATTTTAATATGAAAATGCATAGGAAAGGGATTTTACTATGAAAATGTATTGGAAAGTGATTTTAATATGAAAATACATTGGAAAGTGATTTTACTATGAAAATACATTGGAAAGTGATTTTACTATGAAAATGCATTGGAAAGTGATTTTACTATGAAAATACATTGGAAAGTGATTTTATTATGAAAATGCATTGGGAAGTGATTTTACTATGAAAATACATTGGAAAGTGATTTTAATATGAAAATGCATTGGAAAGTGATTTTACTATGAAAATACATTGGAAAGTGATTTTAATATGAAAATACATTGGAAAGTGATTTTACTATGAAAATACATTGGAAAGTGATTTTAATATGAAAATGCATTGGAAAGTGATTTTAATATGAAAATACATTGGAAAGTGATTTTACTATGAAAAAAATACATTGGAAAGTGATTTTACTATGAAAATACATTGAAAGTGATTTTAATATGAAAAATACATTGGAAAGTGATTTTACTATGAAAATGCATAGAAAGGGATTTTACTATGAAAATGCATTGGAAAGTGATTTTACTATGAAAATACATTGGAAAGTGATTTTAGTACGAAAATGCATTGGAAAGGGATTACTATGAAAATGCATTGGAAAGTGATTTTGATATGAAAATTCATTGGAAAGTGATTTTATCATGAAAATGCACGTGAAAGTGATTTTACTATAAAAATACATTGGAAAGTGATTTTACTATGAAAATGCATTAAAGTGATTTTACTATAAAAATCCATTGGAAAGTGATTTTATTATGAACATGAATTGGGAAGTGATTTTACTATAAAAATGCATTGGAAAGTGATTTTATTATGAAAATGCATTGTAAAGTGATTTTACTATGAAAATGCATGTGAAAGTGGTTTTCATATGAAAATGCATTGGAAAGGGATTTTAATATGAAAATGCATTGAAAATGATTTTACTATAAAAATGCATTGGAAATTGATTTTGTTATGAAAATGTATTGGGAAATGATTTTACTAGGAAGATGCATTGAAAGTGATTTTTTACTATGAAAATGCATTGTAAAGTGATTTTACTATGAAAATGCATTGGAAAGTGATTTTACTATGAAAATACATTGGAAAGTGATTTTACTATGAAAATACATTGGAAAGGGATTTTACTATGAAAATGCATAGGAAAGGGATTTTACTATGAAAATGCATTGGAAAGTGATTTTACTATGAAAATACATTGGAAAGTGATTTTACTATGAAAATACATTGGAAAGGGATTTTACTATGAAAATGCATTGGAAAGTGATTTTAATATGAAAATACATTTGAAAGTGATTTTACTATGAAAATACATTGGAAAGTGATTTTACTATGAAAATGCATAGGAAAGTGATTTTACTATGAAAATGCATTGGAAAGTGATTTTACTATGAAAATGCATTGGAAAGTGATTTTAATATGAAAATACATTGGAAAGTGATTTTACTATGAAAATACATTGGAAAGTGATTTTACTATGAAAATGCATAGGAAAGGGATTTTACTATGAAAATGTATTGGAAAGTGATTTTACTATGAAAATGCATTGGAAAGTGATTTTACTATGAAAATACATTGGAAAGTGATTTTACTATGAAAATACATTGGAAAGTGATTTTACTATGAAAATGCATTGGAAAGTGATTTTACTATGAAAATACATTGGAAAGTGATTTTAATATGAAAATACATTGGAAAGTGATTTTACTATGAAAATACATTGGAAAGTGATTTTAATATGAAAATGCATAGGAAAGGGATTTTACTATGAAAATGTATTGGAAAGTGATTTTACTATGAAAATACATTGGAAAAAGTGATTTTACTATGAAAAATATATTGGAAAGTGATTTTACTATGAAAATGCATTGGAAAGTGATTTTACTATGAAAATACATTGAAAGTGATTTTATTATGAAAATGCATTGGGAAAGTGATTTTACTATGAAAATACATTGGAAAGTGATTTTAATATGAAAATGCATTGGAAAGTGATTTTACTATGAAAATACATTGGAAAGTGATTTTAATATGAAAATACATTGGAAAGTGATTTTAATATGAAAATGCATTGGAAAGTGATTTTAATATGAAAATACATTGGAAAGTGATTTTACTATGAAAATACATTGGAAAGTGATTTTACTATGAAAATACATTGGAAAGTGATTTTAATATGAAAATACATTGGAAAGTGATTTTACTATGAAAATACATTGAAAGTGATTTTAATATGAAAATGCATTGAAAGTGATTTTACTATGAAAATACATTGAAAGTGATTTTACTATGAAAATGCATTGGAAAGTGATTTTACTATGAAAATACATTGGAAAGTGATTTTAGTACGAAAATGCATTGGAAAGGATTACTATGAAAATGCATTGGAAAGTGATTTTGATATGAAAATTCATTGGAAAGTGATTTTATCATGAAAATGCACGTGAAAGTGATTTTTACTATAAAAATACATTGGAAAGTGATTTTACTATGAAAATGCATTAAAGTGATTTTACTATAAAAATCCATTGGAAAGTGATTTTATTATGAACATGAATTGGGAAGTGATTTTACTATAAAAATGCATTGGAAAGTGATTTTATTATGAAAATGCATTGTAAAGTGATTTTACTATGAAAATGCATGTGAAAGTGGTTTTCATATGAAAATGCATTGGAAAGGGATTTTAATATGAAAATGCATTGAAAATGATTTTACTATAAAAATGCATTGGAAATTGATTTTGTTATGAAAATGTATTGGGAAATGATTTTACTAGGAAGATGCATTGGAAAGTGATTTTGCTATGAAAATGCATTGTAAAGTGATTTTACTATGAAAATGCATTGGAAAGTGATTTTACTATGAAAATACATTGGAAAGTGATTTTACTATGAAAATACATTGGAAAGGGATTTTACTATGAAAATGCATTGGAAAGTGATTTTACTATGAAAATACATTGGAAAGTGATTTTACTATGAAAATACATTGGAAAGTGATTTTACTATGAAAAATACATTGGAAAGTGATTTTACTATGAAAATGCATTGGAAAGTGATTTTACTATGAAAATGCATTGAAAAGTGATTTTTAATATGAAAATACATTGGAAAGTGATTTTACTATGAAAATACATTGGAAAGTGATTTTACTATGAAAATGCATTGGAAAGTGATTTTACTATGAAAATGCATTGGAAAGTGATTTTACTATGAAAATGCATTGGAAAGTGATTTTACTATGAAAATGCATTGGAAAGTGATTTTACTATGAAAATACATTGAAAGTGATTTTACTATGAAAATGCATTGGAAAGTGATTTACTATGAAAATGTATTGGAAAGTGATTTTACTATGAAAATGCATTGGAAAGTGATTTTACTATGAAAAATACATTGGAAAGTGATTTTACTATGAAAATACATTGGAAAAATGATTTTACTATGAAAATGCATTGGAAAGTGATTTTACTATGAAAATACATTGGAAAGTGATTTTACTATATGAAAATACATTGGAAAGTGATTTTATTATGAAAATGCATTGGGAAGTGATTTTACTATGAAAATACATTGAAAGTGATTTTAATATGAAAATGCATTGGAAAGTGATTTTACTATGAAAATACATTGGAAAGTGATTTTACTATGAAAATACATTGGAAAAGTGATTTTACTATGAAAATGCATTGGAAAGTGATTTTAATATGAAAATGCATTGGAAAGTGATTTTAATATGAAAATACATTGGAAAGTGATTTTACTATGAAAATACATTGGAAAGTGATTTTAATATGAAAATACATTGAAAGTGATTTTACTATGAAAATACATTGGAAAGTGATTTTTTAATATGAAAATGCATTGGAAAGGGATTTTACTATGAAAATGTATTGGAAAGTGATTTTACTATGAAAATACATTTGAAAGTGATTTTACTATGAAAATACATTGAAAGTGATTTTTTACTATGAAAATGCATTGGAAAGTGATTTTAATATGAAAATGCATTGAAAGTGATTTTATTATGAAAATGCATTGGAAAGTGATTTTACTATGAAAATACATTGGAAAAAGTGATTTTAATATGAAAATGCATTGGAAAGTGATTTTACTATGAAAATACATTGGAAAGTGATTTTAATATGAAAATACATTGGAAAGTGATTTTACTATGAAAATACATTGGAAAGTGATTTTAATATGAAAATGCATTGGAAAGTGATTTTAATATGAAAATACATTGGAAAGTGATTTTACTATGAAAATACATTGGAAAGTGATTTTACTATGAAAATACATTGGAAAGTGATTTTACTATGAAAATACATTGGAAAGTGATTTTAATATGAAAATACATTGGAAAGTGATTTTACTATGAAAATACATTGGAAAGTGATTTTAATATGAAAATGCATAGGAAAGGGATTTTACTATGAAAATGCATTGGAAAGTGATTTTAATATGAAAATACATTGGAAAGTGATTTTACTATGAAAATACATTGGAAAGTGATTTTACTATGAAAATGCATAGGAAAGTGATTTTACTATGAAAATGCATTGGAAAGTGATTTTACTATGAAAATGCATTGGAAAGTGATTTTTAATATGAAAATACATTGGAAAGTGATTTTACTATGAAAATACATTGAAAGTGATTTTACTATGAAAATGCATTGGAAAGTGATTTTACTATGAAAATGTATTGGAAAGTGATTTTACTATGAAAATACATTGGAAAGTGATTTTTACTATGAAAATACATTGGAAAGTGATTTTTACTATGAAAATGCATTGAAAGTGATTTTACTATGAAAATACATTGGAAAGTGATTTTAATATGAAAATGCATAGGAAAGGGATTTTACTATGAAAATGTATTGGAAAGTGATTTTACTATGAAAATGCATTGGAAAGTGATTTTACTATGAAAATACATTGGAAAGTGATTTTACTATGAAAATACATTGGAAAGTGATTTTACTATGAAAATGCATAGGAAAGGGATTTTACTATGAAAATGTATTGGAAAGTGATTTTACTATGAAAATGCATTGGAAAGTAATTTTACTATGAAAATACATTGGAAAGTGATTTTACTATGAAAATACATTGGAAAGTGATTTTACTATGAAAATGCATTGGAAAGTGATTTTACTATGAAAATACATTGGAAAGTGATTTTAATATGAAAATGCATAGGAAAGGGATTTTACTATGAAAATGTATTGGAAAGTGATATTACTATGAAAATGCATTGGAAAGTGATTTTACTATGAAAATACATTGGAAAGTGATTTTACTATGAAAATACATTGGAAAGTGATTTTACTATGAAAATGCATTGGAAAGTGATTTTACTATGAAAATACATTGGAAAGTGATTTTACTATGAAAATACATTGGAAAGTGATTTTAATATGAAAATACATTGAAAGTGATTTTTACTATGAAAATACATTGGGAAGTGATTTTACTATGAAAATGCATAGGAAAGGGATTTTACTATGAAAATGTATTGGAAAATGATTTTACTATGAAAATACATTGGAAAGTGATTTTACTATGAAAATGCATTGGAAAGTGATTTTACTATGAAAATACATTGGAAAGTGATTTTATTATGAAAATGCATTGGGAAGTGATTTTACTATGAAAATACATTGGAAAGTGATTTTACTATGAAAATGCATTGGAAAGTGATTTTACTATGAAAATACATTGGAAAGTGATTTTAATATGAAAATACATTGGAAAGTGATTTTACTATGAAAATACATTGGAAAGTGATTTTAATATGAAAATACATTGGAAAGTGATTTTACTATGAAAATACATTGGAAAGTGATTTTAATATGAAAATGCATAGGAAAGGGATTTTACTATGAAAATGCATTGGAAAGTGATTTTACTATGAAAATACATTGGAAAGTGATTTTACTATGAAAATGCATAGGAAAGTGATTTTACTATGAAAATGCATTGGAAAGTGATTTTACTATGAAAATGCATTGGAAAGTGATTTTAATATGAAAATACATTGGAAAGTGATTTTACTATGAAAATACATTGGAAAGTGATTTTACTATGAAAATGCATAGGAAAGGGATTTTACTATGAAAATGTATTGGAAAGTGATTTTACTATGAAAATGCATTGGAAAGTAATTTTACTATGAAAATACATTGGAAAGTGATTTTACTATGAAAATGCATTGGAAAGTGATTTTACTATGAAAATACATTGGAAAGTGATTTTAATATGAAAATGCATAGGAAAGGGATTTTACTATGAAAATGTATTGGAAAGTGATTTTACAGTGAAAATGCATTGGAAAGTGATTTTACTATGAAAATACATTGGAAAGTGATTTTAATATGAAAATACATTGGAAAGTGATTTTACTATGAAAATACATTGAAAGTGATTTTACATGAAAATGCACTGGAAAGTGATTTTACTATGAAAATACATTGGAAAGTGATTTTAATATGAAAATGCATTGGAAAAGTGATTTTAATATGAAAATACATTGGAAAGTGATTTTACTATGAAAATACATTGGAAAGTGATTTTAATATGAAAATACATTGGAAAGTGATTTTACTATGAAAATACATTGGAAAGTGATTTTACTATGAAAATACATTGGAAAGTGATTTTACAGTGAAAATGCACTGGGAAGTGATTTTACTATGAAAATACATTGGAAAGTGATTTTACTATGAAAATACATTGGAAAGTGATTTTACTATGAAAATACATTGGAAAGTGATTTTACTATGAAAATACATTGGAAAGTGATTTTACTATGAAAATACATTGGAAAGTGATTTTAATATGAAAATACATTGGAAAGTGATTTTACTATGAAAATACATTGGAAAGTGATTTTAATATGAAAATGCATTGGAAAGTGATTTTACTATGAAAATACATTGGAAAGTGATTTTACTATGAAAATGCATTGGAAAGTGATTTTACTATGAAAATACATTGGAAAGTGATTTTAGTACGAAAATGCATTGGAAAGGGATTACTATGAAAATGCATTGGAAAGTGATTTTGATATGAAAATTCATTGGAAAGTGATTTTATCATGAAAATGCATTGAAAGTGATTTTACTATAAAAATACATTGAAAGTGATTTTACTATGAAAATGCATTAAAGTGATTTTACTATAAAATCCATTGAAAGTGATTTTATTATGAAAATGAATTGGGAAGTGATTTTACTATAAAAATGCATTGGAAAGTGATTTTATTATGAAAATGCATTGTAAAGTGATTTTACTATGAAAATGCATGTGAAAGTGGTTTTATATGAAAAATGCATTGAAAGGATTTTATTATGAAAATGCATTGAAAATGATTTTACTATAAAAATGCATTGGAAATTGATTTTATATGAAAATGTATTGGGAAATGATTTTACTAGGAAGATGCATTGGAAAGTGATTTTACTATGAAAATGCATTGTAAAGTGATTTTACTATGAAAATGCATTGGAAAGTGATTTTACTATGAAAATACATTGAAAGTGATTTTACTATGAAAAAATACATTGAAAGTGATTTTACTATGAAAATGCATAGGAAAGGATTTTACTATGAAAATGTATTGGAAAGTGATTTTACTATGAAAATGCATTGGAAAGTTTACTATGAAAATACATTGGAAAAGTGATTTTACTATGAAAATACATTGGAAAGTGATTTTACTATGAAAATGCATTGGAAAGTGATTTTACTATGAAAATACATTGGAAAAGTGATTTTAATATGAAAATGCATTGGAAAGGATTTTACTATGAAAATGTATTGGAAAGTGATTTTACTATGAAAATGCATTGGAAAGTGATTTTACTATGAAAATACATTGAAAGTGATTTTACTATGAAAATACATTGGAAAGTGATTTTACTATGAAAATGCATTGGAAAGTGATTTTTACTATGAAAATACATTGGAAAGTGATTTTACTATGAAAATACATTGGAAAGTGATTTTAATATGAAAATACATTGGAAAGTGATTTTACTATGAAAATACATTGGAAAGTGATTTTAATATGAAAATGCATTGGAAAGGATTTTACTATGAAAATGTATTGGAAAGTGATTTTACTATGAAAATGCATTGGAAAGTGATTTTACTATGAAAATACATTGGAAAGTGATTTTACTATGAAAATGCATTGGAAAGTGATTTTACTATGAAAATACATTGGAAAGTGATTTTATTATGAAAATGCATTGGAAAGTGATTTTACTATGAAAATGCATTGGAAAGTGATTTTAATATGAAAATGCATTGAAAGTGATTTTACTATGAAAATACATTGGAAAAGTGATTTTACTATGAAAATGCATTGGAAAGTGATTTTAATATGAAAATACATTGGAAAGTGATTTTACTATGAAAATACATTGGAAAGTGATTTTCCTATGAAAATACATTGGAAAGTGATTTTAATATGAAAATACATTGGAAAGTGATTTTACTATGAAAATACATTGGAAAGTGATTTTTAATATGAAAATGCATAGGAAAGTGATTTTACTATGAAAATGCATTGGAAAGTGATTTTACTATGAAAATGCATTGGAAAGTGATTTTACTATGAAAATGCATTGGAAAGTGATTTTTACTATGAAAATGCATTGGAAAGTGATTTTACTATGAAAATGCATTGGAAAGTGATTTTAATATGAAAATGCATTGGAAAGTGATTTTACTATGAAAATACATTGGAAAGTGATTTTACTATGAAAATGCATAGAAGGGATTTTACTATGAAAATGTATTGAAAGGATTTTACTATGAAAATGCATTGGAAAGTAATTTTACTATGAAAATACATTGAAAGTGATTTTACTATGAAAATACATTGGAAAGTGATTTTACTATGAAAATGCATTGGAAAGTGATTTTACTATGAAAATACATTGGAAAGTGATTTTAATATGAAAATGCATAGGAAAGGGATTTTACTATGAAAATGTATTGGAAAGTGATTTTACAGTGAAAATGCATTGGAAAGTGATTTTACTATGAAAATACATTGGAAAGTGATTTTAATATGAAAATACATTGGAAAGTGATTTTACTATGAAAATACATTGGAAAGTGATTTTACAGTGAAAATGCACTGGGAAGTGATTTTACTATGAAAATACATTGGAAAGTGATTTTAATATGAAAATGCATTGGAAAGTGATTTTACTATGAAAATACATTGGAAAGTGATTTTACTATGAAAATACATTGGAAAGTGATTTTACTATGAAAATACATTGGAAAGTGATTTTACTATGAAAATACATTGGAAAGTGATTTTACTATGAAAATGCACTGGGAAGTGATTTTACTATGAAAATACATTGGAAAGTGATTTTACTATGAAAATACATTGGAAAGTGATTTTACTATGAAAATACATTGGAAAGTGATTTTACTATGAAAATACATTGAAAGTGATTTTACTATGAAAATACATTGGAAAGTGATTTTACTATGAAAATGCATTGGAAAGTGATTTTTACTATGAAAATGCATTGGAAAGTGATTTTACTATGAAAATACATTGGAAAGTGATTTTACTATGAAAATACATTGGAAAGTGATTTTACTATGAAAATGCATTGGAAAGTGATTTTACTATGAAAATACATTGGAAAGTGATTTTAATATGAAAATGCATTGGAAAGTGATTTTACTATGAAAATACATTGGAAAGTGATTTTACTATGAAAATGCATTGGAAAGTGATTTTACTATGAAAATACATTGGAAAGTGATTTTAGTATGAAAATGCATTGGAAAGGGATTACTATGAAAATGCATTGGAAAGTGATTTTGACTATGAAAATTCATTGGAAAGTGATTTTATCATGAAAATGCACTGAAAGTGATTTTACTATAAAAATACATTGGAAAGTGATTTTACTATGAAAATGCATTAAAGTGATTTTACTATAAAAATCCATTGGAAAGTGATTTTATTATGAACATGAATTGGGAAGTGATTTTACTATAAAAATGCATTGGAAAGTGATTTTATTATGAAAATGCATTGTAAAGTGATTTTACTATGAAAATGCATGTGAAAGTGGTTTTCATATGAAAATGCATTGGAAAGGGATTTTAATATGAAAATGCATTGAAAATGATTTTACTATGAAAATGCATTGGAAATTGATTTTACTATGAAAATGTATTGGAAATGATTTTACTAGGAAAATGCATTGGAAAGTGATTTTACTATGAAAATGCATTGGAAAGTGATTTTACTATGAAAATGCATTGGAAAGTGATTTTACTATGAAAATGCATTGGAAAGTGATTTTACTATGAAAATACATTGGAAAGTGATTTTACTATGAAAATACATTGGAAAGGATTTTACTATGAAAATGCATTGGAAAGTTTTTACTATGAAAATGCATTGGAAAGTGATTTTACTATGAAAATGCATTGGAAAGTGATTTTACTATGAAAATACATTGGAAAGTGATTTTACTATGAAAATACATTGGAAAGTGATTTTACTAAGAAAATGCATTGGAAAGGGATTTTACTATGAAAATGCATTGGAAAGTGATTTTAATATGAAAATACATTGGAAAGTGATTTTACTATGAAAATACATTGGAAAGTGATTTTTTATGAAAATGCATTGGAAAGTTTTTAATATGAAAATACATTGGAAAGTGATTTTACTATGAAAATACATTGGAAAGTGATTTTACTATGAAAATGCATAGGAAAGGGATTTTACTATGAAAATGTATTGGAAAGTGATTTTACTATGAAAATGCATTGGAAAGTGATTTTACTATGAAAATACATTGGAAAGTGATTTTACTATGAAAATACATTGGAAAGTGATTTTACTATGAAAATGCATTGGAAAGTGATTTTACTATGAAAATACATTGGAAAGTGATTTTAATATGAAAATGCATAGGAAAGGGATTTTACTTTGAAAATGTATTGGAAAGTGATTTTACAGTGAAAATGCATTGGAAAGTGATTTTACTATGAAAATACATTGGAAAGTGATTTTAATATGAAAATACATTGGAAAGTGATTTTACTATGAAAATACATTGGAAAGTGATTTTACTAAAAAAATGCATTGGGAAGTGATTTTACTATGAAAATGCATTGGAAAGTGATTTTACTATGAAAATGCATTGGAAAGTGATTTTAATATGAAAATACATTGGAAAGTGATTTTACTATGAAAATACATTGGAAAGTGATTTTACTATGAAAATACATTGGAAAGTGATTTTTACTATGAAAATGCATTGGAAAGTGATTTTACTATGAAAATACATTGGAAAGTGATTTTACTATGAAAATACATTGGAAAGTGATTTTACTATAAAGTGAAAATGCATGGAAAGTGATTTTACTATGAAAATGCATTGGAAAGTGATTTTACTATGAAAATGCATTGGAAAGTGATTTTACTATGAAAATACATTGGAAAGTGATTTTACTATGAAAATGCATTGGAAAGTGATTTTACTATGAAAATACATTGGAAAGTGATTTTAATATGAAAATGCATTGGAAAGTGATTTTTACTATGAAAATACATTGGAAAGTGATTTTAATATGAAAATGCATTGGAAAGTGATTTTTACTATGAAAATGCATTGGAAAGTGATTTTACTATGAAAATACATTGGAAAGTGATTTTACTATGAAAATGCACTGGAAAGTGATTTTACTATGAAAATGCATTGGAAAGTGATTTTACTATGAAAATGCATTGGAAAGTGATTTTAGTATGAAAATGCATTGGAAAGTGATTTTATTATGAAAATTCATTGGAAAGTGATTTTATCATGAAAATGCATTGTGAAAGTGATTTTACTATAAAAATACATTGGAAAGTGATTTTACTATGAAAATGCATTAAAGTGATTTTACTATATGAAAATGCATTGGAAAATGATTTTATTATGAACATGAATTGGAAAGTGATTTTACTATAAAAATGCATTGGAAAGTGATTTTATTATGAAAATGCATTGTAAAAATACATGATTTTTACTATGAAAATGCATGTGGAAAGTGGTTTTCATATGAAAATGCATTGGAAAGGGATTTTATATGAAAATGCATTGAAAAATGATTTTACTATGAAAATGCATTGGAAAGTGATTTTACTATGAAAATGTATTGGAAAATGATTTTACTATGAAGATGCATTGGAAAGTTTTTGCTATGAAAATGCATTGGAAAGTGATTTTTTACTATGAAAATGCATTGGAAAGTGATTTTACTATGAAAATGCATTGGAAAGTGATTTTACTATGAAAATACATTGGAAAGTGATTTTACTATGAAAATACATTGGAAAGGATTTTTACTATGAAAATACATTGGAAAGGGATTTTACTATGAAAATGCATAGGAAAGGGATTTTACTATGAAAATGCATTGGAAAGTGATTTTACTATGAAAATACATTGGAAAGTGATTTTACTATGAAAATACATTGGAAAGTGATTTTACTATGAAAATACATTGGAAAGTGATTTTACTATGAAAATGCATTGGAAAGGGATTTTACTATGAAAATGCATTGGAAAGTGATTTTAATATGAAAATACATTGGAAAGTGATTTTACTATGAAAATACATTGGAAAGTGATTTTACTATGAAAATGCATTGGAAAGTGATTTTACTATGAAAATGCATTGGAAAGTGATTTTAATATGAAAATACATTGGAAAGTGATTTTACTATGAAAATACATTGGAAAGTGATTTTACTATGAAAATGCATTGGAAAGTGATTTTACTATGAAAATGCATTGGAAAGTGATTTTACTATGAAAATGCACTGGAAAGTGATTTTACTATGGAAATGCACTGGAAAGTGATTTTACTATGAAAATACATTGGAAAGGGATTTTTATTATGAAAATGCATTGGAAAGGGATTTTATTATGAAAATACATTGGAAAGTGATTTTACTATGAAAATGCACTGGAAAATGATTTTACTATGAAAATGCATTGGAAAGTGATTTTACTATGAAAATGCATTGGAAAGTGATTTTACTATGAAAATGCATTGGAAAGTGATTTTACTATGAAAATACATTGGAAAGTGATTTTACTATGAAAATGCATTGGAAAGTGATTTTACTATGAAAATACATTGGAAAGTGATTTTACTATGAAAATGCATTGGAAAGTGATTTTACTATGAAAATGCATTGGAAAGTGATTTTACTATGAAAATGCATTGGAAAGTGATTTTACTATGAAAATACATTGGAAAGTGATTTTACTATGAAAATACATTGGAAAGTGATTTTACTATGAAAATACATTGGAAAGTGATTTTAATATGAAAATGCATTGGAAAGGATTTTATGAAAATGCATTGGACATTGGAAAGTGATTTTTACTATGAAAATGCATTGGAAAGTGATTTTACTATGAAAATACATTGGAAAGTGATTTTACTATGAAAATGCATTGGAAAGTGATTTTACTATGAAAATACATTGGAAAGTGATTTTACTATGAAAATGCATTGGGAAGTGATTTTTTACTATGAAAATACATTGGAAAGTGATTTTAATATGAAAATGCATTGGAAAGTGATTTTACTATGAAAATACATTGGAAAGTGATTTTAATATGAAAATACATTGGAAAGTGATTTTACTATGAAAATACATTGGAAAGTGATTTTACTATGAAAATACATTGGAAAGTGATTTTAATATGAAAATGCATTGGAAAGTGATTTTACTATGAAAATACATTGGAAAGTGATTTTAATATGAAAATGCATTGGAAAGTGATTTTACTATGAAAATACATTGGAAAGTGATTTTACTATGAAAATATTGAAAGTGATTTTAATATGAAAATACATTGGAAAGTGATTTTACTATGAAAATGCATTGGAAAGTGATTTTACTATGAAAATACATTGGAAAGTGATTTTACTATGAAAATGCATTGGAAAGTGATTTTACTATGAAAATACATTGGAAAGTGATTTTATTATGAAAATGCATTGGAAAGTGATTTTACTATGAAAATACATTGGAAAGTGATTTTAATATGAAAATGCATTGGAAAGTGATTTTACTATGAAAATACATTGGAAAGTGATTTTAATATGAAAATACATTGGAAAGTGATTTTACTATGAAAATACATTGGAAAGTGATTTTACTATGAAAATACATTGGAAAGTGATTTTAATATGAAAATGCATAGGAAAGGGATTTTACTATGAAAATACATTGGAAAGTGATTTTAATATGAAAATGCATAGGAAAGGGATTTTACTATGAAAATACATTGGAAATTGATTTTAATATGAAAATGCATTGGAAAGGATTTTACTATGAAAATACATTGGAAAGTGATTTTACTATGAAAATACATTGGAAAGTGATTTTACTATGAAAATACATTGGAAAGTGATTTTACTATGAAAATACATTGGAAAGTGATTTTACTATGAAAATACATTGGAAAGGGATTTTACTATGAAAATGCATAGGAAAGGGATTTTACTATGAAAATGCATTGGAAAGTGATTTTACTATGAAAATACATTGGAAAGTGATTTTACTATGAAAATACATTGGAAAGTGATTTTAATATGAAAATGCATAGGAAAGGGATTTTACTATGAAAATACATTGGAAAGTGATTTTACAGTGAAAATGCACAGGGAAGTGATTTTACTATGAAAATACATTGGAAAGTGATTTTAATATGAAAATGCATTGGAAAGTGATTTTACTATGAAAATACATTGGAAAGTGATTTTACTATGAAAATACATTGGAAAGTGATTTTACTATGAAAATACATTGGAAAGTGATTTTACTATGAAAATACATTGGAAAGTGATTTTACTATGAAAATACATTGGAAAGTGATTTTACTATGAAAATGCATAGGAAAGGGATTTTACTATGAAAATGCATTGGAAAGTGATTTTACTATGAAAATGCATTGGAAAGTGATTTTACTATGAAAATACATTGGAAAGTGATTTTACTATGAAAATGCATTGGAAAGTGATTTTACTATGAAAATACATTGGAAAGTGATTTTACTATGAAAATACATTGGAAAGTGATTTTACTATGAAAATGCATAGGAAAGTGATTTTACTATGAAAATGCATTGGAAAGTGATTTTAATATGAAAATACATTGGAAAGTGATTTTACTATGAAAATGCATAGGAAAGTGATTTTACTATGAAAATGCATTGGAAAGTGATTTTACTATGAAAATGCATTGGAAAGTGATTTTAATATGAAAATACATTGGAAAGTGATTTTACTATGAAAATACATTGGAAACTGATTTTACTATGAAAATGCATTGGAAAGTGATTTTACTATGAAAATACATTGGAAAGTGATTTTAGTACGAAAATGCATTGGAAAGGGATTACTATGAAAATGCATTGGAAAGTGATTTTGATATGAAAATTCATTGGAAAGTGATTTTATCATGAAAATGCACGTGAAAGTGATTTTACTATAAAAATACATTGGAAAGTGATTTTACTATGAAAATGCATTGGAAAGTGATTTTACTATGAAAATCCATTGGAAAGTGATTTTATTATGAAAATGAATTGGAAAGTGATTTTACTATAAAATGCATTGGAAAGTGATTTTATTATGAAAATGCATTGGAAAGTGATTTTACTATGAAAATGCATTGGAAAATGATTTTACATATGAAAATGCATTGGAAAGGATTTTAATATGAAAATGCATTGGAAAATGATTTTACTATAAAATGCATTGGAAATTGATTTTGTTATGAAAATGTATTGGAAAATGATTTTACTAGGAAAATGCATTGGAAAGTGATTTTACTATGAAAATGCATTGTAAAGTGATTTTACTATGAAAATGCATTGGAAAGTGATTTTACTATGAAAATACATTGGAAAGTGATTTTACTATGAAAATACATTGGAAAGTGATTTTACTATGAAAATGCATTGGAAAGTGATTTTACTATGAAAATACATTGGAAAGTGATTTTACTATGAAAATACATTGGAAAGTGATTTTACTATGAAAATACATTGGAAAGTGATTTTACTATGAAAATGCATTGGAAAGTGATTTTACTATGAAAATGCATTGGAAAGTGATTTTACTATGAAAATGCATTGGAAAGTGATTTTACTATGAAAATGCATTGGAAAATGATTTTACTATGAAAATGCATTGGAAAGTGATTTTACTATGAAAATGCATTGGAAAGTGATTTTACTATGAAAATGCATTGGAAAGTGATTTTACTATGAAAATGCATTGGAAGTGATTTCATTATGAAAATGCATTGGAAAGTGATTTTACTATGAAAATGTATTGGAAAGTGATTTTACTATGAAAATGCACTGGAAAGTGATTTTACTATGAAAATGCATTGGAAAGTGATTTTACTATGAAAATACATTGGAAAGTGATTTTACTATGAAAATGCATTGGAAAGTGATTTTACTATGAAAATGCATTGGAAAGTGATTTTACTATGAAAATGCATTGGAAAGTGATTTTACTATGAAAATGCATTGGAAAGTGATTTTACTATGAAAATACATTGGAAAGTGATTTTGATATGAAAATTCATTGGAAAGGGATTACTATGAAAATGCATTGGAAAGTGATTTTTTTATATGAAAATTCATTGGAAAGTGATTTTACTATGAAAATGCACGTGAAAGTGATTTTACTATAAAAATACATTGGAAAGTGATTTTACTATGAAAATGCATTGGAAAGTGATTTTATTATGAACATGAATTGGGAAGTGATTTTACTATAAAAATGCATTGGAAAGTGATTTTATTATGAAAATGCATTGGAAAGTGATTTTACTATGAAAATGCATTGGAAAGTGATTTTACTATGAAAATGCATTGGAAAGGGATTTTAATATGAAAATGCATTGAAAATGATTTTACTATGAAAATGCATTGGAAATTGATTTTACTATGAAAATGTATTGGAAATGATTTTACTAGGAAAATGCATTGGAAAGTGATTTTATTATGAAAATGCATTGGAAAGTGATTTTACTATGAAAATGCATTGGAAAGTGATTTTACTAGGAAAATGCATTGGAAAGTGATTTTACTATGAAAATGCATTGGAAAGTGATTTTACTATGAAAATGCATTGGAAAGTGATTTTACTATGAAAATGCATTGGAAAGGGATTTTACTATGAAAATGCATTGGAAAGTGATTTTACTATGAAAATGCATTGGAAAGTGATTTTACTATGAAAATGCATTGGAAAGTGATTTTACTATGAAAATGCATTGGAAAGTGATTTTACTATGAAAATGCATTGGAAAGTGATTTTACTATGAAAATACATTGGAAAGTGATTTTACTATGAAAATGCATTGGAAAGTGATTTTACTATGAAAATGCATTGGAAAGTGATTTTACTATGAAAATACATTGGAAAGTGATTTTACTATGAAAATGCATTGGAAAGTGATTTTACTATGAAAATGCATTGGAAAGTGATTTTACTATGAAAATGCATTGGAAAGGGATTTTACTATGAAAATGCATTGGGAAGTGATTTTATTATGGAAATACATTGGAAAGTAATTTTACTATGAAAATACATTGGAAAGTGATTTTACTATGAAAATGCATTGGAAAGTGATTTTACTATGAAAATACATTGGAAAGTGATTTTAATATGAAAATGCATTGGAAAGGGATTTTATTATGAAAATGTATTGGAAAGTGATTTTACTATGAAAATGCATTGCATTTTTACTATGAAAATACATTGAAAGTTTTTACTATGAAAATGCATTGGAAAGGGATTTTACTATGAAAATACATTGGAAAGTGATTTTACTATGAAAATGCATTGGAAAGTGATTTTACTATGAAAATACATTGGAAAGTGATTTTACTATGAAAATACATTGGAAAGTGATTTTTTTACTATTAAAATGCATTGGAAAGTGATTTTATTATGAAAATGCATTGGAAAGTGATTTTACTATTAAAATACATTGGAAAGTGATTTTATTATGAAAATACATTGGAAAGTGATTTTACTATGAAAATACATTGGAAAGTGATTTTACTATGAAAATGCATTGGAAAGTGATTTTACTATGAAAATACATTGGAAAGTGATTTTACTATGAAAATGCATTGGAAAGTGATTTTACTATGAAAATACATTGGAAAGTGATTTTACTATGAAAATGCATTGGAAAGTGATTTTACTATGAAAATACATTGGAAAGTGATTTTACTATGAAAATGCATTGGAAAGTGATTTTACTATGAAAATACATTGGAAAGTGATTTTATTATGAAAATGCATTGGAAAAGTGATTTTACTATGAAAATACATTGGAAAGTGATTTTAATATGAAAATGCATTGGAAAGGATTTTACTATGAAAATACATTGGAAAGTGATTTTACTATGAAAATGCATTGGAAAGTGATTTTACTATGAAAAATACATTGGAAAGTGATTTTATTATGAAAATGCATTGGAAAGTGATTTTACTATGAAAATACATTGGAAAGTGATTTTAATATGAAAATGCATTGGAAAGTTTTTACTATGAAAATACATTGGAAAGTGATTTTACTATGAAAATACATTGGAAAGTGATTTTACTATGAAAATACATTGGAAAGTGATTTTACTATGAAAATACATTGGAAAGTGATTTTAATATGAAAATGCATTGGAAAGGGATTTTACTATGAAAATACATTGGAAAGTGATTTTAATATGAAAATGCATTGGAAAGTGATTTTTACTATGAAAATGCATTGGAAAGTGATTTTACTATGAAAATACATTGGAAAGTGATTTTAATATGAAAATGCATTGGAAAGGGATTTTACTATGAAAATACATTGGAAAGTGATTTTACTATGAAAATACATTGGAAAGTGATTTTATTATGAAAATGCATTGGAAAGTGATTTTACTATGAAAATACATTTTACTATGAAAATACATTGGAAAGTGATTTTATTATGAAAATGCATTGGAAAGTGATTTTACTATGAAAATACATTGGAAAGTGATTTTATTATGAAAATGCATTGGGAAAATGATTTTACTATGAAAATACATTGGAAAGTGATTTTAATATGAAAATGCATAGGAAAGGGATTTTACTATGAAAATACATTGGAAAGTGATTTTAATATGAAAATGCATAGGAAAGGGATTTTACTATGAAAATACATTGGAAAGTGATTTTAATATGAAAATACATTGGAAAGTGATTTTACTATGAAAATACATTGGAAAGTGATTTTACTATGAAAATACATTGGAAAGTGATTTTAATATGAAAATGCATAGGAAAGGGATTTTACTATGAAAATACATTGGAAAGTGATTTTAATATGAAAATGCATAGGAAAGGGATTTTACTATGAAAATACATTGGAAATTGATTTTAATATGAAAATGCATAGGAAAGGGATTTTACTATGAAAATACATTGGAAAGTGATTTTAATATGAAAATGCATAGGAAAGTGATTTTACTATGAAAATACATTGGAAAGTGATTTTACTATGAAAATACATTGGAAAGTGATTTTACTATGAAAATACATTGGAAAGTGATTTTAATATGAAAATGCATTGGAAAGTGATTTTACTATGAAAATACATTGGAAAGTGATTTTACTATGAAAATACATTGGAAAGTGATTTTACTATGAAAATGCATAGGAAAGGGATTTTACTATGAAAATGCATTGGAAAGTGATTTTACTATGAAAATGCATAGGAAAGTGATTTTACTATGAAAATGCATAGGAAAGTGATTTTAATATGAAAATGCATAGGAAAGGGATTTTACTATGAAAATACATTGGAAAGTGATTTTATTATGAAAATGCATTGGGAAGTGATTTTACAGTGAAAATGCATTGGAAAGTGATTTTACTATGAAAATACATTGGAAAGTGATTTTAATATGAAAATGCATAGGAAAGGGATTTTACTATGAAAATACATTGGAAAGTGATTTTAATATGAAAATACATTGGAAAGTGATTTTACTATGAAAATACATTGGAAAGTGATTTTACTATGAAAATACATTGGAAAGTGATTTTAATATGAAAATGCATAGGAAAGGGATTTTACTATGAAAATGTATTGGAAAGTGATTTTACTATGAAAATGCATTGGAAAGTGATTTTACTATGAAAATACATTGGAAAGTGATTTTACTATGAAAATGCATTGGAAAGTGATTTTACTATGAAAATACATTGGAAAGTGATTTTATTATGAAAATGCATTGGGAAGTGATTTTACTATGAAAATACATTGGAAAGTGATTTTAATATGAAAATGCATTGGAAAGTGATTTTACTATGAAAATACATTGGAAAGTGATTTTAATATGAAAATGCATTGGAAAGTGATTTTACTATGAAAATACATTGGAAAGTGATTTTAATATGAAAATACATTGGAAAGTGATTTTACTATGAAAATACATTGGAAAGTGATTTTAATATGAAAATGCATTGGAAAGTGATTTTACTATGAAAATACATTGGAAAGTGATTTTCCTATGAAAATACATTGGAAAGGTATTTTACTATGAAAATACATTGGAAAGTGATTTTAATATGAAAATACATTGGAAAGTGATTTTACTATGAAAATACATTGGAAAGTGATTTTAATATGAAAATGCATTGGAAAGTGATTTTACTATGAAAATACATTGGAAAGTGATTTTACTATGAAAATGCATAGGAAAGGGATTTTACTATGAAAATGCATTGGAAAGTGATTTTACTATGAAAATACATTGGAAAGTGATTTTAGTACGAAAATGCATTGGAAAGGGATTACTATGAAAATGCATTGGAAAGTGATTTTGATATGAAAATTCATTGGAAAGTGATTTTATCATGAAAATGCACGTGAAAGTGATTTTACTATAAAAATACATTGGAAAGTGATTTTACTATGAAAATGCATTAAAGTGATTTTACTATAAAAATCCATTGGAAAGTGATTTTATTATGAACATGAATTGGGAAGTGATTTTACTATAAAAATGCATTGGAAAGTGATTTTATTATGAAAATGCGTTGTAAAGTGATTTTACTATGAAAATGCATGTGAAAGTGGTTTTCATATGAAAATGCATTGGAAAGGGATTTTAATATGAAAATGCATTGAAAATGATTTTACTATAAAAATGCATTGGAAATTGATTTTGTTATGAAAATGTATTGGGAAATGATTTTACTAGGAAGATGCATTGGAAAGTGATTTTGCTATGAAAATGCATTG
The DNA here is from genome assembly GCA_903632075.3 of Acanthosepion pharaonis. Classification (NCBI taxonomy): domain Eukaryota; kingdom Metazoa; phylum Mollusca; class Cephalopoda; order Sepiida; family Sepiidae; genus Acanthosepion; species Acanthosepion pharaonis. The sequence goes on along the minus strand of CAHIKZ030000045.1, from coordinate 491,596 downwards.
TAAAGTGATTTTACTATGAAAATGCATTGTAAAGTGATTTTGCTATGAAAATGCATGTGAAAGTGGTTTTCATATGAAAATTCATTGGAAAGGGATTTTAATATGAAAATGCATTGGAAAGTGATTTTGTTATGAAAATGTACTGGAAACTGATTTTACTATAAAATTGCATTGGAAAGGAATTTTACTATGAAAATACATTGGAAAGTGTTTTTACTAGGATAGTGGATTGGAATCCATTGCAAATGATTTTACGATAAAATGCATTGGAAAGTGATTATATTATGAAAATACATTGTAAAATGATTTTACAATGAACACATATTGAAAAGTGATTTTACTTTACAAGTCAAATGGAAATGGTTTTTAGTTTATGTTAATTGATTTTACTGCATATCTAGACATGTTGCATTGCTTTCCATTGAATATGTGTATGGTACCCTGAGAAAGAATCGAACTCATTACTGATATTCAATCAGACTACTTTGTCGACCATTAATCCCATGCCGAGGAGCCTCCATTTTGTATCATATTTTCTTAAAAATATATATGTGTGTGTTATTCATTATCGTTCACATGCGTTATATACCCCTGTGTGTGTATGTGACTTAACTGTTAGGCACATTGACAATTTGCTTGGCTAAACCATTTGAAGTCGTTCCAAATGTTACTATTTATTATTGCAAAAACGTAAAACATTTTGTCCCTAGCGAATCTTAACTAAATAATTGGTTGTAGCATTTAATATATATTGACATCAATTAGAGTCTTGGAGATTTGCCTCAGTATTTATTGCTTGCATTCACATGATGTAATTACATCTGAATTTCTGTCCGCTAAAAGACCTAATAAGAATGGAGGTAAGGAATGAAACAGGGAAGAATCCAAAAGAAAAATATATTTAATTTAAAAACATAACTTTACATATTGTGTTAACCAACACCTTTTTCACTGATTTTACAAGCACGGTGTTTTGACAAGTATGTTTGTAACAAGAAACATAGCGAAAAAATAAATATTACATGTAGAATTCTCTGTGTATTTAGGTTTGGGCAGAAATTATTAGTATTTTTTAATAGGTGATGCTCTAACACGAGATAAGCTGTCACATGTTATTGAAATTCATGTCATATATACATGACATTTCGAGGTGTCTTTCAATAAGCAAATGTTTTCACTATAAAAAGTACAAGGGAAAGTGAATTTACTATGAAATTGCATTGGAAATGATTTTATCATGATAATACTTTGGAAAGTGATTTTATGAAAATGCATTGCAAAGTGATTTTATTATGAACATGAATTGGAAAGTGATTTTACTATGAAAAAGCATGGTAAAGTGATTTTACTATGAAAATGCATTGTAAAGTGATTTTATTATGAAAATATATTAGAAAGTGATTTTACTATAAAATGCATTAGAAATTGATTTTATTATGAAAATGCGTATGAAAGTGATTTTACTATGAAAATGCATTGTAAAGTGATTTCATTATGAAAATGCATCGGAAAGTGATTTTACTATGAAAAAGCACTGGAAAGTGATTTTACTATGGAAATACGTTTTAAGTGATTTTACTAGGAAAATGTAGGAGA
>CAHIKZ030000045.1:422500-480000 GCA_903632075.3 Acanthosepion pharaonis | reverse complement strand
ATATGCTATATTCTGAGTAGAATTTTAAAATGAGAAGCGGCAGAAATTTCTCTAGAGTGACTTAATACAAAACAAAAAATATCAAAATGTCATTCATATTGTAGCAGACGCGGTAGCATGCAGTGCTGACCTACGAAAAGGTGGCCTTGTGCCAGACACTACTCACGACTACCGAATTCAGTAGCAAAGTAAAAAAAAAAAGAATAAGTGCAAATAATAAATGTGTGATCTTTTAACCGTAGAATTATTACAGTCTCCTTAGTGAGGAAAAAGGGTCATTCAACACATGCATAAAAAGGTAAAAAACAGGTAGCCAGGAGGAACGACGAAAACGAGTCTGGTGGAAAATAAATATAAAACGTTATTTAATAAAAAGTATTTTTGTCTCAAACAGTGGAGACTATCAGAAAAGTAAAGCTAGTTCTTAGCAAGTAGGCAAGTTGTATAAGGTAGTGACAAGTAGTCAGTAAAAGAATGTTAATGTTCCGCGCCAAAACGAAAATCAAAATGGCTAAGGCGGGAAAGGTTCCCTCAGAAGGAAAATTCTTATGCAAAAGGTACATGCTTACACAACAAGGAAAAATACTCACTGCGAGATTTTTGTTATGTGTGTGTAATGTTATCTTTTTTTTCTTTCTTTTTAAACTGGTTCGTAAGGTTAGAGTTCAAAAGGTGTATGTGAAGTTTATCAATCATCCGTGTCGAAAAACTCTACGTTGCCTGGTAGTGAACGGAGGAAAGTTCGAACAAGTTGTTCGCAGAAAGTTGCAACCACATGAAGAGATTCGGTATGATGAGCCAAGGAGTTTACTAGGAAGTTTTTTTTGTAGTTAAGATATTTCAGCCCGCGTATGGGTGAGGGGCGCGAAATAAATGAGTCGACCTTTTTGCTCGGAGACCAGGCAGCGACTGATTTGAAAAACACCGTTCGTCAGTGACGTCAGAGAATGCGCGGGAAAACTTCAAATTCTGTTCTAGCTGGAATCAGCAGCAGCCAGCAGCTTCCTCACGTCGGCAGCAGACGGCTGCTTACTACTATATCTAGCCGAAATTGAAAGGAAGGGTGCAATACGCGCGCGCACGTAAAAGTAGGTGGAATCCCTGCGCGGTTCCACAATATCATAGGGCAAATAAATTGCTTTTGACATGTTCAAGGGTTCATAAAAACGACCTTCTGACACAATCTACCTTCGTGCGGAATTTGGTAAATACCATCTGATCAGACTTTAGGTTTTCATTTCTGTAGAATAACAATACAATAAACAACACTTACCGGCGTAAGAGTCCCAGCTAGCGTCCAGCTGGCAGACAAAAATAAAGGAGGTTGTAACTTAATACAAACCCTGCAAACTAACTGAGGAATCAAGCTGGTATTTATATAGAAATACTTCCACTCAGGTACCAGCAGCCAATCACAGCCCAAGCAATGGACTATCCCACTTTAGCATAATGAGATTCTCCATTGCACCATAAATAACTCTTTCTCAATGTTGAATTAGTATTCACTCAGCTTGCTCCACAACTGAGTGTTTATCTTGACCACGTGATTGTTCGACAATTTCATAAAAGCATCCATAATAAACGAATGTGCATTGTGATGTAATGGATATCGGCTCCATATGAGAATTCGGAGAGCCAAGTTCGAATTCCTGTTGAGTTTGTTAGATTCATTTACGCACAAACAACCTTGGGAAAGATATGATTCTATCTCTTTTACTCCTAGCTATGGTTTAAATGAACTTTTATATTTGGTTGGCAATCAGTGTACTGCAGAAAGAAATGGCAATTTACTACGGTAAAATATTTGCCTTGTAAGTTATGTATCGTAAGATAAATGATAACAAGCGTGCATCAAATACGGCACTTAACTTATTGACTGAATAAATTTGTCTCTTTTTTATATGCTGCTGTTTTTTTGTTGTTGTTCTTGTTCTTCTTCCTCTTCTTCTTGTCGAGGTAGTTGGTCTGCTGCCATCCACAGATCTTTGTACTTCCGATATGTAGTTTGAGTATGAACTTCTCCACGGGCTCCTTCCTCTTTACACATATCCTCAAACATTTGGACTGTCAGTTTCAGATTCTGAATATAAGCGTCTTTTTTTTTTCTTTCCATTTTCCTTAAGACTTCTTCGTTGCTTCCATGCTGCATAAATGGAACTCTCAGTATCCTTCTGTAGAACCACATTTCTGTTGTCTCAGTTTTATCTTCATCTAAAAGCGTTCATTGTGATACAAGTTGATTGATATATCATTGCCGGTTACCATTTTTTTTCTAACGAAAATTTATTGTTTCTTATTAATTTGCTTTGTTTTGGGGCTGAATTTTTGCTTTTCCAATTCGTGTTCAGATTTCGTTGTCAAAATTCCCGAAAAGGTTGTAAATATTAGCCAAATTTTCTGTCCGTAGTCGTATGAAAGCAAATGATGAGTGAAAATAATATATAATTATTTCTTGCTTTCCGAATCGACCTTCTAGAATATGCATATTTTCACAGGTATTAGTAAAAATTTCAGTGTGAACATTTTGAACTCTTTAACTGGACATGACAGTTCTATGACAGTTCTATGAAGTCTGCGACACTCCTATCCACATCCGAGCAGTCTCATCACCAATATTTTCCGTAAGGCACGTATGTGGGGTGGGAACTGCAATATTTTATTTTACTAATAACGCAGGTATGCAAATGTTTTTGTCATCTATCAGCAGTCTATTTTGAGTCAGTCCGTAGTTCACTACCGACTGTTCGGTTGAACTCTCTTCCTACGGACGGGAGGAACCCGAAGGAGGCTACGCCGAAGGGCGGAGTCTCCTTCGGGGAGGTAGACCGGCCCTGAACCCGTTTATACGGGTTCAATGGGCTATTTTTTGGCCTAGCCCACGGGCTCGCAAAGCCCACGTTAAAAAGGCCTTGTGCCACATGCCACCCTCGTGGGGTGGGGGGTGACTGAATATCATCAGCAGTCTATTCCGGGTCAGCGCCACGAAGATGGGACACTAAATAGCACTGATTCCTTTCACCATAATCTTAGACATGAACTGAGTAAGATAGACACACACACATATATACACGCATATATATATATATATATATATATATATATATATATATATATATATATATAAAAAATATAGTCTTAAGGTGTGCTATATTTATGGGGTAAAGTGCTCAATATCAGAGATAGAGCGTGTGTAAATATAAAAGTGAACATAGAAGTCAACACTTAGAGGCGACAGTCTGTTTCATGCTATATGCAATCGTCAGGCCACATGTGGCCTGACGATTGCATATTCACTTTTATATTTTGCATATTGCATATTGCGATTGCATATTCACTTTTATATTTATATTTTGCATATTGCATATTGCGATTGCATATTCACTTTTTATATATATATATATATATATAGTAGGGGTATGATGAGACGATGTGGAAAAACTTATAAGCGTTTCGAAGACGTTTGTTAGGCTTGACTTCTTCAGGTCGGAATGAAAGACAAAAGTATGCACAAGAAAAATGTGTTGTGATCTTTGATGATAAGAGGTGCAATAAATTAAATTACTTATCAGAAGCGAAGACCAAAATAACTTTTCTTTGCACACATTTTATTTTCTTTTATTCCGACCTGAATAAACTGAGACCAACAGTGGTCAGCTAAACGCGTCGTTTATTGATCAGTGGGCTTTTGACCAAATGTCAGAAGACATGTAACCCACCTAGCAGGAACCTTCATCATGCCTGGTTCATTCTGCAGAATCTTCTCAATCCTCTCACGGGATATGCTAAAAGCATTGACTTGTTGATTTATAGTTTTTCACCTGTCACCCATCGCCATTATTTCTTCGTTGACGACAGTTGCAGGACGTCCGAACATTCGGCCATGTTCAAAGTCTATCCCTGCTCCTTCTAAATTCATCTGCCTACTTTTGCACTGTTGATAAAACTGGAGCCTCATTCCATGATGCAGCAATAATGTAAGCGTGAATGTCCTAGGGGTCTAAACCCTTTTTCTGTAGATACTAGATAAATCCACCATACCAACTTTTGAGTATTTTCAAGAGAAGTCGCTACCAATTATAATGAATTTTTATTTAAACATTTAAATATCAGTATACATGAAAAGAAACAATGCAATTATTGATAACAAGAGTTGAAATTAAAGCATGGCAGATTTCAGGTCTGTCATCTCTCCTTTATAGTCAGCCTATAAACCTTTCACCTACCCTCGTACATGGAAAGAATCAATGCTGTGAGTAGAATTAAAATAAAGGCATGGAAGATTTCACATCTCTTGCATCACACCTTCATAGTCAGCCTATGGACTTTTCAGCCAACCCTCGTACATAGAAAGAGACAAAGCAGTTATTAATAAGTAAAATTGAAATTAATGCATGAAAAATTTCACAGTTTTATTATCACACCTTCATAATCAGACTAGAAAGCTTTCAGCCCATCCTCGTACTTGGGGAGAAACAATGCAGTTATTAATCAGAAGAATTGAAGTTAATACATGTAAGATTTCACAGTTCTAGAATCATTCCTTCATCGTCAGTTCATAAACTTTTTAGCCCACGCTCGTCCATTGAAAGAAACAATGCAGAACGAATTTAAAATAATGTATGCAAGATTTAACGCCCCCATCATCATCACCGTCATAATCAGCCTATGGAGCTTTCAGACAATCCACATATTTCTTTATGCATAAATCAAAATAAATTTATTTTGGATAATTCATTTAACTACCGAATAAAACAATTTTTTATCAGTTTTTTTTTTCTCTAAAACAGTTTTAATTAAGAAAGTGCGAAATTTTCATTAACACTGGTTAATATATATATATATATATATATATATATAAAAATGGACAAGGTCCGTGTGTGTATTTATTTATTTTATTCAATAAATTTTTTTTATGTTTAACGTTGTTATTTATAGATACAAAGTTTCTTTTTTAAGCGTTTCATGCTGTTTATTATAAACAGTATTAAATAACATTTACCACCTGAATGTCCCTAGAAACATTCATTTCTTTATATTCGGTTCTTTCTTTGAACCTTTCCTTCCACTGTTTAACTTTTGTAACTATATTGAACCGTCATATTCTTTGGAAAAAAGCCTAGTTAAACATTTGAAAATGTGACGGTTTATATATTCTATTCTATATTATATTTATATATATGTGTGTGTGTGTGTGTTCTAGGTAAACAGTGTTTGCATGTGTGTGTCTATGTCATTTCTTTGTGCGTGTGTCCGTGTCTGTGTGTGGTGCTCAATAGAGATGTTGAAAAATTCTTATTCGGCAAATGTCAAATTTTGAAAATGATATATACGTTTTTTATCCAAAGGTTTACCGAATAGAAGCTTCAAGTGCGACACATGGTAGTGGTTTATTGTGTGCTGTTGTATGATCGTAAGGAAAGCCAAGAAGTTATGCCATTTTACCAGAAAAGTAACTGTGAACCCTAGATTTGAAAATGTGAAGATTTGAAAATGTGAAGATTTGAAAATGTGAAGATTTGAAAATGTGAAGATTTGAAAATGTGAAGATTTGAAAATGTGAAGATTCTAGGTATTGAAGATTTGAAAATGTGAAGATTTGGAAATGTGAAGATTCTAGGTATTGAAGATTTGAAAATGTGAAGGTTTGAAAATGTGAAGATTCTAGGTATTGAAGATTTGAAAATGTGAAGATTTGGAAATGTGAAGATTCTAGGTATTGAAGATTTGAAAATGTGAAGATTTGGAAATGTGAAGATTCTAGGTATTGAAGATTTGAAAATGAGAAGGTTTGAAAATGTGAAGATTCTAGGTATTGAAGATTTGAAAATGGGAAGACTTGGAAATGTGAAGATTCTAGGTATTGAAGATTTGAAAATGTGAAGATTTGAAAATGTGAAGATTTGAAAATGTGAAGATTCTAGGTATTGAAGATTTGAAAATGTGAAGATTCTAGGTATTAGGATAAGGATAATGAAAACATACTGCCGGGGCATAATGAAACACTTCTTGGTAAGTATCTATAAAAGCGGAACTGTATTGAAGAGGTCAAGATTATAGTGATCGAGAAAACATTCTACTGGGAGTCTGTTCCACATAGCAGTAATTATTTGAAAGAAGCTGTTCGAGTGGAACTTCATCCTTACTAATGGAATACGAAGGAAATGAGGATGATTCATCCTTGTGTACGTAGTTTGGTGGGTCCCAGCTACAAAGGTCAAGACTGGCGGGACCAAGTAATGTCGGTCAGGACACATGCCCTGGAAATAGCAATAGGGCAACGAGTAGTTTACGACAATTCGTCTGTGGGAATGGGTTTACAGTGTGGATAATAATTCATCACCCACCAAGGTCGTGTGTATATGTTTGAACTCAAAAGAGACAATTGAAGACTGGGCTGCTCCAGCCTGGATATGGCAGCAATACTACATTCTCGTTTTGATCTCGTTCTTCTAAAAACAACTTCGGATGGATACTTGCTGGAACTTGCTGGTACTTTCGAACATCCTTAGAAATAGATCAGATATAGGAGTTCCACTTTAGGGCCTGGGATGAGGTTGTGCCCTACAAACGTTCAAGGAACGAAGCCTCCGTGAGAAAGCACCCATCCATCACGGTAGGTGAAAGTTCTGGGTCTGCTCGCTGGTGATAAAAGGGCGCTAGTTAAGTTCATATTCACGTAGTTAGAAAAGACGGGATTTAAAGAACACAGTTTGCTGCTGTGGTTTTGTGCACATCTGGCGTCGAGTAGATATCGATTTGAAAGTTGACCGAAATATAGGAACATTTGAGTGAAATCGATATTAGAAATGCATGTCACACGACTTCAAAAGAAGATCAATGAATCAAATAGTACAGCGTTCGTAATGAAACGATTACCGGCACGTAAAGTGGAACAGCTTTGTTGAGTTCAATTTCTGACCGAATTGGTTTTGTCCATTATAAACTACTCACTCTAACCTTAACCTTAGCCCTAATTGTACCCGTGGAAAAAAAAGTATAAATTTCTTTTCTTAATCAGCTATACATTAACGTAACTAAATGAGGAAGCTAACACAGAATGATAAAGCCTTCAATACTGGTTAGAACTCTTATGACCCGAAATGAGTCGAATTGGTTATAAACAGGTTGCTTGGAATCGGGACGGTGTGATTTTGTTACGGCTTAGCATATCTTTTAATATAAAACCGCAAAACTGCAATTAAAACTCTGTGCATTTGCAACGGTAAAAGAGTTAAGACTTCTCGCTGCTACTAGATACTTTAACGAAATAATCCATAATCCACCACGTGCTCATGGGTAATCGGTCAGCTTGTTTATATCCACCATCTCTATCCTCATCCCCATTTTGTTTTCTCCAAGAAACAATGTTAATTATAGTGTACTCCATGAAACAAGTCAAAGGAAAGGAAATATAAAGAAAATAAATAACAGGTGTCCGGCATTCATTCACTCTGGGATGCAGTGTTGGGTCTTGAAGAATTGAATTTCTTAAACATTTAACACCAAGCTGTGCAGTAAAACCACTAAATCGCAAGAGGTTACTGAGTGTGGTTAAATACGACAAAACATTTTATCAAGAAAAGATTACTATGAAAGAACGAGAATTAAGAAGACAGATTATTGACATTGCATTTAGATCTTGATTGAGAGAGAAGAAGCTCTTAGCATAGAACCTACAGTTACATCTAGCCATTTTGACTTGGAGATTTTTCCGCTAAATTACTAAAAGTTAAATTCATAAAGTTTAGGTACCATAGAGGAAAGTTCCTCAGAATAATTACCAAGAGAATATTTATAAAAAATCAGGGAATAGGGGAACTACATTAAGGCGGTGGGAAAGAGACTGAAGCCGAGATGACAGCTCAGTACCAATACTACTTCGAATTCTTCGTTTGATTTTATCAAGAATCTCTAAATACATAACAGAAGAACCAGACAAAGATATGGCAGGAATATTCAATAGACTTATAAGGAAACATTTCTTATCGACTTGTTTATAGAGTATACCAACCTTCTTTTACCCTTAGATCCCCTTACTGTTAATTTTGTGGGATGGACTTGCATAGCTTTTGGGTGAAAAAAGCGCATTTTTACTTTACTAATAGATAAGTTTAGGTTTGTTTTGGTTCCACAAAGGTTCACGGTTTGGTTTGGTTTTTACGGCATATAAACCTCAATGGATTATTTAATAACAGCAAGATTTGGAGTTTAAGTTCGTATGAAACGAATATGTATTGTTTATAAGAAATCAGTTTATAGATCAGCTTTCATTGACTTACTTTTGTAAAGAGGGTTTTTGGGGAGAATCAAGTGTATTGCTGGCAATTTTGTTTTCAAAACTGTATTCCTGTATAAATTTTTTTAAATGTATCGCTGAGATATTAACGATAACAATTTATTTTATACTTTTATAGTGCTTTGAACCCAGTCTTACCCATAGATCGGATCCTAACAGGTACTACCACCCCAGGTCAGGGTGAACCTGGGAAAAACAGCAATTAACAGGTGGTCCCAGGCTCCCCAAAACCTCCCGATCAGAAACATTGTTACCGGATGTAGATTATCGTCATACCAGGACGAGATAAGTTTAGGAATCTTTATATATTTTTCCTTTATATATATAAAATCCTTCCTTTATATATCCTTCTCAGTTTTTATTCAAGTTTTACTATCAAAACATCCGGTCGACTAAAAGGGTCGCTGACTTAGATCGCTTGATCACGTTTACTGTTCGTTTTCTGTAGAATAACAATACAATAAACAACACTTACCGGCGTAAGAGTCCCAGCTAGCGCCCAGCTGGCAGACAAAAATAAAGCAGGTTGTAACTTAATACAAACCCTGCAAACTAACTGAGGAATCAAGCTGGTATATATATAGAAATACTTCCACTCAGGTACCAGCAGCCAATCGCAACCCAGCAATGGACTATCCCACTTTAGCATAATGAGATGCTCCATTGCGCTATAAATAGCTCTCTTTCTCAATGTTGAATTAGTATTCACTCAGCTTGCTCCACAACTGAGTGTTTATCTTGACCACGTGATTGTTCGACAGTTTTCGAGTTAGTTTTCCATTTTTAATATTGTATTTTAATATGGTGGAGATTGTTATAGAAATTCCAATTCTCATCTGCAACAACCATTCCGAAGTGAAAATTGACGAAAATATTACTATGAATCCCCAAATTGATATTTTTGAGGTCCCTCAGTAACATTACATGGACAGCAGTATCCTTATAGGACCCGGTTGTGATCTACTGGCCTACGCTAAAATACAGACGAAAAGACATGTAAATTTTAAGGGCATTGTAGGATTTCCTTTTTCAAGAGAAGGAAAACTGAATTCAGATATGGGAAAGACTGTTTAGGGGTAAAGTTGAAATCTGCACTACATTTGTTTCTGTTATATGTTCTTTCGCAGATTGTGTTTCCATTTATTTACACCTGTTTCAATATTGTTTTCAGTGAGGTTGACCATTAAGTCATCAGGCGCAAGTTAGAATATGCACACGAAAATTAGTTCACAGGATGATAAGTGATCCTATGGGGAATCTACGCACCCCTTTAGCAACCGGCTTGGTTATCTTTAAGTCTTCACTTATTTATTCCGTTGGCGCATTTTGCACCTCTCTGGTCACCACTTTCGCCTCCATCTTGCAACTGTGATTCAAGAGAGAATAGTACAGTGGCTTGCCGGTGCCTTCTGAACGAGAATATTGGGATTACCTTGTCAAGGCAAGATCTACGAGTCAACAGGTAGTTTGGATTCAGTGTTTTTCGTCTTCTCGACTGACGATGGTACATGGAGGCCGTTCCCAAACAATATGGCAACGCCTCTTGATCGTACTGAAAAGATCCAAACAAATAGAAGGTATGATATTTGGGGAGGTTTGACTGAAGGGCTTGCCGGAAAGTTATCAACCGTCTTCGGGTTTTCGTTTCGTTTTTTTTTTCTGTCATGATTTACTTCCATAGCCTTTACCGTGTTTTCAATATGACCGCAAGGCAGGTGAGTTTTAAAACAGTGGTTTTCATTTCTGTTCTACTACGATCAAATCATCTATATGGGTAGTGTAGCGGTTCATTTCTAAAATGAACCGTTTAGTACTCAAAACTTGCTCTTCAAGGGGGAGGTAATCGATATTTTTGATAGCAGTGAACGAAATAATTATCCTGCGGCGGCTGATGAGGTAACCAGGGAACGATACTTTTTTCGACTTGCAGACTTGCGCGACAGAAACACAAACAAAACACTGCACAAAATAACAGAAACCACATCAACTGAGAACATTCATTAATGTTGCTTTGTTTTAAATTCTCTTTCTACACCAAGAAGTCAGATCGTAATTCAAATCAATTCAATAGATGTGGATTACATCAATATGTTGCATTCTCTCTCTATTCTATCGTCTTCTCCCGGTCGGTGACGAAATATTTCTGCGTCCAGTCACTCGCGGCCTGCGATCAGTAGTTGTTTTATTTCGGAGATAAAAGAACTTCAACGCAGAGAATTTTAACTTAACCATTTTATTAACGTCGACGTATACATCTTCTAACTATCCAGTAGGGTCACATTATCTCACTGGGAAGCCGTCCCAGACACAAAAGAAAGCTACTTCTACATTGTTTGTCGGTTAAGACTAGACTCACTGAAAACATTTTCTCTATACCTATCATCCCCACGCTGGTTCAGCCAATTGCAATTGACTTCCTTGTTTTGTCTTACATCTGACTACGCAGGTCAACCTCAGGAAGTCCGAGCAGAGATACACGTCCTGTAAAAAGAATAGGGTGCTAAACTATTATTTAACAAATTTAACAGCATTAATATCGTGTTCAGGAGAGAGACAGTCAAGAACCATAGACATATAGGCAAGATAATAAAGTAAAGAATAGAGAATGTATGGCTGTCAGCAAGCGGAACATCCCAAGTTGTGACCGACGAATTAGAAATACCATGAATCAAGCAAAGGAATTTAAATATCCAGCTAGTGTTTCAAATTTTACAGAATGCAAAAATCAAGGACAGAATAGTCAGAATTGGCCGGAGTTACTCGCGGGCGCGGCATTCTAACAATGATGGATTGCTTTTATTTGAGTTTTGAATATAAGTCTAGAACGACACGAATTGAACAGAGTGTCTCAGAATGCTGAAGCGCCGACATGTCTCCCACACCCAGGTTTGCAACCGGCTATGACCACCCGCTGAGGGAACCAGAGCCAATATGCGACATGTGTTCCTGTGGCATCAGTCATCCACTGCCACTTAGAATCCAAGCTGCCACCCTGAATAAAACGAATACCAACAATAATGAGGGTTTTCGTTGATATGGTTTAATGAGTAGCGTGGGGCTCCTGGCATGACAAGAACACAATACAGAAGATGTCTGAAAATGCGACACCGAAATCCGAAGTTGGATTGTAATACCGAAAGATGCATTCCGAAAATTATAAAGCGTATCAAGAAAGGAATATTTCGTTAGAAACAAAGAAGTGGGCTGAACTGCTACGTAACATATGTCCTCCTATAGAGCAGAGAATACTAGACAATTTCCTCTCAGATGAAGAGAGACTTCAATCAACAGCGATGTGGTTCTACAGAAAAATGCTCACTATAACATGGGCAGAGCATATAAGCAAAAAGAAATTTTAAGGAATAGCGAAACCAAAAAGACACTTAGAATTAGAACAAGAAAGAAAGATTCGAAATTCTTAAAACACGTTGATTAAAGAATTGTTAGAAAATTTGAAATTCAATGGAGATATTGAATTAATAATAATAATAATAATAATAATAATAATTAGGCGAAAAAGATAGCGACAAAGAAGAAGATGAAGAAGACGTCGACGAAGAAGAAGACGAGAACGACGGCGACGAAAAAGAAGACGAAAACAAAGAATATAAAGAAGAAGAAGATTAACAAGAGGAAGAAGAGGACGAAAAAGAAGACGACGACCGCAACGAATAAGAAGACGACAAAGTATATAAAAAAGAAGATGAAGAAGATGACGACGATGACGACGCCGTAGAAGAAGACGACGACGAAGAATATAGAAAAGAAGACGAAGATGACGACGCCATAAAAGAAGAAGAAGAATAACAACAACAACAACTTCAACAAGAACAAGAACAAGGAGGAAGAAGAGAAGGCGACGACGACGACGACGAAGACTATAAAAAAAGAAGACGAAGAAGGTGACGATGATGACGACGCCGTAGAAGAAGAAGAAGAACAACAACAACAACATCAACAACAACAAGAACAAGAACAAGGAGGAAGAACAGAAGGCGACGACGACGACGAAGAATATAAAAAAAGAAGACGAAGAAGATGACGATGATAACGACGCCGTAGAAGACGACGACAAAGAATAGAAAAAAGAAGACGAAGATGACGATGATGACGACGCCATAGAAGAAGAAGAAGAAGAAGAAGAAGAAGACGCAGAAGAATAACAACAACAACAACAACAACAAGGAGGAAGAAGGCGACGACGACGACGACGACGACGACGACGAATATAAAAAAAGAAGACGAAGAAGATGACGATGATGACGACGACGAAGAATAGAAAAAAGAAGACGAAGATGACGATGATGATGACGCCATAGAAGAAGAAGAAGAAGAAGAAGAAGAAGAAGAAGAAGAAGAAGAAGAAGAAGCAGAAGAATAAGAACAACAACAAGGAGGAAGAAGAGAAGGAGACGATGACGAAAACAACGACGACGACGACGAAGAAGAAGACAAAGAAGATGAAGACGACGACGATGATGACGACAAATAAGAAGAGCAAGAACAAGAAGAACAAGAACAAGGAGGAAGAACAGAAGGCGACGATGACGAAGAAGACGACGAAGACAAAGAAGACGAAGAAGAAGACGAAGAAGAAGAAAGACAATAAATGTTCTGGAGTAAGTGATGAGATATCTCTTATTCATATTTACTTCTAGTCTTTTTCCGTTGTCAGGTAACTGAATATTGATTTAACATAGTGGCTGAATGACTGAAATGTGTGTAGCGTTATCGTGTGAGATATTTCATTATCATGAGGAAAGGGACAAGGTGTTCCTTAATAAATTTATTGTCATGGGTTGTCTTAAACCAACAGTAGACGAGTTAGTCATTTACGAGAAAAGATGAAAAACACAGTGAAAGCACTGGATGTCTTACAAGTGATGGGCAAGATATTACACGATATGTCGTCACACACTTATGTATAGAAACCTCAAAGTAAAAAAAAAAAGTGATGTTTTGTTTTAGATACACGTTCAATCAAGACATAGGCGATCAATGCTCACCACAGATTCCTTTTCTTTATCTGCGAAATGACATGAATTTTTGGAAAACTTAGCGGAGTCTTCTAATATGCCATGTCCATTAAGTTCCTAAGCGAGCCTGGCTTCCTTCAGATTTCATTTCTTTCTTTGAATTGCTATCTATTCTTGGACAAATAGTGGAGTGGTTTCCTAGTGTGTCAAAATCCAGATTTATCTTTTTCTAAGACGGTTTGGCATTCTATAGAACCTAGTTTACCATGCTGTTTTTCTGTTATAGTGGAACACACCTATTCTATAATTAATAGACACTCCCACCGATAATAGGTAGGAGTAGTAAGAGTAACGGAGTCGCTCAGTGAGTCGGTCTGAGTTCAGCCTGAAGTCGGACGACCGGCTGACCGGTTGAATTCTCTGCCTTCGAGAGGGGAGAAACCCGAACGAGGCTACGCCGAAGGGCGGAGTCTCTTTCGGGGAGGTAAACCGACCCTGAACACTTTTATACGGGTTCAATGGGCATATTTTGGGGCCGAGCCGACGGAGATCCCACGTTAGAAAACCGGCCTTCTGCCACATGATGCCCCAGAGGGGGGGACTGAATATGGTCAGTTGGTCGGTCTGATTTCAGTCTGAAGTCGGACGACCGGCTGACTGGTTGAACTCTCTGCCTGCGAGGGGAGGAACCCGAACGAGGCTACGCCGTAGGGCGGAATCTCTTTCGGGGTAAACCGACCCTGAACCCGTTTATACGGGTTCAATGGGTATATTTTTGGTCGGGCCCACTGGCTCGGAGATTCCACGTTAAACCGGCCTTATACCACATGATGCCCTCGTGTGCGGGGGTGACTAAATATAGTCGGTCGGTCGCTCAGTCGGTCAGTCGATGTCGGACGACCGTTAGTCGCATACTAAAGTATCAGCGACACCAACTAGATTTCTCTGCGTCATTACCTATTATATCAAGTTCCTAACGTTTTGTATGTCGAACCTATTTTAGGACCGACTTAGTACAAATACAAGCCTCCACGGTGAAACCACTCCATAACATTTTCTTTAATATTCTTTTTTCAATGCGCACAAAAAGTAAAGTATTTGGTTCTACTTAAATTCAATGTAATTCTATATACCTTGTTTCCCATCTTAATGCAAATCTAGAGAAAAATAATGTCTTCAAAAATACATATTTTTGGATTGATTTTTTTCGTAGAAGGATTTTAAATTTTCAAGCAACTATTTTTTTCAGATAGCATTTTCGCATATTTTGGTAAATTCTTTGGAGATTTCAAGATTGTCACTTCGGATTTTTAAGTGAATTGTCTTAAAAAGAAAACCGTACAATATTCACATGAAGCAAATAAATAGGCTAGTAAGCTGTAATCTCAACATTTTTAAAAATCCATTTTGTCAAAGGCTTTCTTTCTTTTTTTCTTTTTTTCTTTCTTTTTTTTTTTCTTTCTTTCTTTTTTTATTTCTTTCTTTCTTTTTTTCTTTCTTTCTTTCTTTGAAATTCTCAACTTTTCCTTTTCATTCTTCCTTTTTATTTCTTTCATTCTTTGAAATTCTTTTTCTTTTTTCTTTCCCTTTATTTCTTTTTTTTCCAAAAGGCCATATTTGTCGTCTTTCTTTCTTTCTTTCTTTCTTTCTTTCTTTCTTTCTTTCTTTCTTTCAAACTTAATCTTTTTCCTTTCTTTCTTTTTTTTACTTTCTTCTTTCCGAATTTCATAGCAGAGACAGGATTAGTTATTGTGATTGCCCGAAATCCTTCTTTAATTGGCATGATCATTTCGCTGTGCCAATACTTCATGAATATGACTATTCCGTTTTAA
Organism: Acanthosepion pharaonis; assembly: GCA_903632075.3. Lineage (NCBI taxonomy): Eukaryota > Metazoa > Mollusca > Cephalopoda > Sepiida > Sepiidae > Acanthosepion > Acanthosepion pharaonis. Next base: position 464,896 of record CAHIKZ030000045.1, on the reverse strand, counting down.
TCACGTGGAAAAGACACTACTTGGTTTTACTGAGAAAAATTAAATAAAAAATGAAGGAGAGAGAGAGAAAGAGAAAGAAAAAGGAGAAAGAGAAAGAAAAAGAGAGAAAAAGAGAGAAAGAGAGAAAGAAAGAGAGAAAGAAGAAAGAAAAAAGAAAGAGAGAAAAGAAAAGAGAAAAGAAAAAGAAAGAAAAGAGAGAAAGAAAAAGAGAGAAAGAAAAAGAAAAAAAATCAGGACTAAGATTATAAGAATAGATACTACACTTTAATTTTAACCAATAGGCCGAGAATCTTTTGCAATTTTTTTATAGCTCCATGCAGGTAGAATGTGACAAAATGTTCTTTTAATGTGGGCATCCTGACGCGTGCAGATGGGCCAAGTCCAAAAATAGTTTATTCCCCGTAACTGTCGATTGCGTTTGTATGGGCATTGCTACCTATCACCCCTCTTTAGTGCAATGAGTGAGTTAATCCTTAACTTTTTCCCTTGTCCGGAGAGATGAAATATAGTTTATCCTCCCAGGGCAGATACTACACTTTGGGGGCACACAAAAGCCGGAGAAGCGTGGGCAATCGCGATAAATGCGGCATTTTTCGGACGCACTCTATCGGAGAACGGCAAGAAGTGTTCGACAACGATTGCCTTCGTTGCATTCTACGAAACCGCCGAATTGATCGTGTACCCACGGCTACTCTACGCCGCCGCCTGAGTCTCTGTCCTCTTCCACCCGTCCTGCTCCAGCGTCGTCTCCGATGGTTCGGACACGCAGCTCGACGACCGGAGGGAGAGCTCATCCACGATGTACATCTCCCTCCTTCTCTTCCTGGCTGGCGAAAACGTGTCGGTGGGCAGCTGAGAACGTGGGCTAGCACAATCAAGGATGAACTATCGGGTCCACAAGTAGTTTGTTCTTCGACGATGGAATCGCTATTGGCTCACCATTTCGTGTGACCTGGCTCAGGATCGGCGAGCGTAGGCAGCGATGGTCCGTGATGCTATACTGGCTCGGGAGGAAGCCGTTTCAACCCGACTAGGGTGAAAACCGATACAAGTCAAGTCAAGAACAACGGCAATCGCCAAAAGTCCAGCTACCATAAATAAAATAACATAGTCTGCGAAATTATTTTTAAATTATTAAGAGAAATTTTCTTATTACAGGATTTGTCTGGTATCTTTTTAATATCGTACTTTTGCAAGCCTCTTCATTCCTGATGTTGTGTCGTATCATATTTCACAAAACGAGTATTTGATTAAAATGTTCAAAATTTCCATTTAATTTTATATTTGATGATTGATACTCTATCTATTGATGTCGACTATATCACAGTGAAAACGGTTTTTGTATGATCATCAGAACTTAAGCAATGTACAGTATGGCCAGTATCTAGATAGGTAACCACTGGCGAATACCAGGTGCTGTAAGCTTCAATGTACGTGTGATATATTCGATTCACCCCGTTTGAAGCTTTGTAAAATTTTGAATCCCTCTTTCGATACATAGACTAAGTGCATGCACTAAGAGTAAAATAGATCTTGAGGAGAGAAAACAAATTTAATGACAGTCCTTTAAGCAACAAGAGCATAAATGATAAAAAACAAAAAAAGAACAAACTAGTTTTGCAGAAAATAAACACTTTTGGGATACTGCGTAAAGGAATTTTTTTAAAGTTTCTACCATTTCGCTTTTTCATCATTCAATATAGTTCCTCTTCATCTCAATTATAAGCGCTGTACACGCAACATCATTAACGCAATTATATCTTATGAAATGTATAAAAAAAACAAAAAAACTTTCGCCTGGAGAAGAGAAACTATTTCTGTAAATTTGGAGCTGCACTGCATTGATTCCTTTAGGAAAAAACACTTTTATGCACCTTAATGCATTTTCGTTTCAACATAGTATAGAGCAACTAAGAAAAAAACGATTACCAGTTGATAGCATAAAGAAACAAGTTCATGAACATTAAAATATATTTGGACATTTTTCAGTACGAGAAAGAGCGGAAAAGAAAATGTTCACACACTATATATATATATATATATATATATATATATATATATATATATATATATAATTTATTTTAGGATATTAAAACATGTTAAAAATCGCTGCATAATAGCAATTATTTTTCGACACTACAAATGTGTCTCCTCGGGTGATTATATATATATATATATATATATATATTTCATTTAGGATATTAAAAACATGTTAAAAATCGCTGCATAATGACAATTATTTTTCGACACTACAAATGTGTCTCCTCGGGTGATGTTAAACAAGTGGCGAGCGAAAGATTAATTTAATTTTAAAAACAGAATACTTAAAACAAAAATTACCCTTGTTACCGTGATTATCGAATCGAATGTGACTTACGCTAAATTCAAATTTGCCGGAATTTTTTTTTTTCAATATAGGTCATGACTTCGATAGATCTTACGAAATAATGCAATAACCTGTATCTGCCCATAACGGTATTGTCTAGGATTTATATGCAGATAACGTCGTGCCATGAACTATATTAAAAAAAAAAACTGAAATGACGCCCTGCCCGTAACTCATAAATAATGAACTGTTCCGTTTTGACCGAGTGAAATCACGGGTAATGACATATATCAGAGACTCTACTAGGTTTCTGTGAGAAAAATGAAATAAGGAAGGAAAGAAAGAAAAAAAAACAAGAAAAAACAGGAAGATGGAAGTCTTTAATGGCTCCTGACATTAAACACCATATGTTATATCGGTGATGCGATTTGGTTTCACTAAGAAAGAGAAAGTTGGAAATAAAAAAGAAAGAAAAAAGAAAGATAAAAGTCTTCTCTTGTTAGTATCTCATAAATAATGGTTTATTCCGTTCTGACTGTGTGAAAACACAGACATGATATATCGTAGACGCTAGTTGGTTTACAGTGAAAGTAAAGAAAGAAAGAAAGAAAGAAAGAAAGAACGAAAGAAAGAGAGAAAAAAGAAAGAAAGAGAAAAAGAAAGGAAGAAAGAAAGAAATATTGAGCGGTAGATGTGTTTACTGTCACCTGCCAATACCACATAATTAATGGACTATTTCGTTTTGGGTGCTACTTTGGTATGTCATGAATCTACTTTGCTATGCGGCCTACAGTCTTTAGCATTTTTAGTTCATGTCCGTGATGTTTACTGTTAGAATCTTAATCATTTTTTGTAATATTTTAATTACATTTTCTCTATATTATATACATGTTGTTATGTTTTTCTATTTAGATATCATTCAAAATAACAATTTGTACGGTGAAGACATTTTTTCTTTGTAGATAACAGGTACCCTCTTTTGACCATGTCAAAAAACGGAAATGACACACCAGAGACGCTACTTGGTTTCAGTGAGTAAATGAAAGAAAGAAGTGTTTAATGACTGCTTCAGTGAAATGGAAAAAAGTTGTCAATTTTTTTTTCAATTGCACATCCTTACTTCATAAAATAAGGACTAGCATTCATATCTATGATTGAAGATAGAAAATATTTTTTGATATTAAGAGTTTTTTTTAAGATAATAAAAATATAATTATACAATTCTTACTAATTAACCCATAGCTGGGGGAAATAGGTTGATTCTTAGCTTTTATAAGGAGATTTGCGTGTAAGTGAATATAACGAACCCAACCAGAATTGGAACTGGGCTCTCCGGTTAAGAATTCCGTGCAATTCTACATTACACCATCTGCACATCACCTGGTATTCTTAAGCGATCACCCATCTAGTTAATGGCCAGGTAGAACGTTACTTAACTCTGGTGATATTACGGGAACGTAGTTGCCCCAATCAGTTCCTGAGTGGGGGAACTGCTACTGAAATTAATGGAGGCGTAGAATTCACGAAGGCATTGAGATCTTGCAAAAACATCCAAAGGGTTACGGCCGCATCACGTTGAAACACCGGTTCCCGTACGGTCACCGAAGTTAAGCAACATCGAGTCTGGTCAGTATCTTGATGGGTGACCGGTTGGGAATGCCACGTTTTGTCAACTTAGCTATGCGTGTGGTGTAGTGGATAATGGCTCGGAATAGTTAATCGTAGAACCGAGGTCAAATTCCCGTTGGCTTAGTTAAGCGTAAATAACTTTGGAAAAGGTATGGGATCCATCTCTTCTCTCCCCAGCTATAAGTTAATTAGTAAGACTTGTATCACTAATTGATTACTATCACCGCCTCCCCCACCAAAAAATTCCTACAATTAAAAAAAGACGTATAAGATGGGGAGGTAGCGGTTAGACATTGACAGGTTAAGATTGTAGTGATCGGGGAAAAATCCTCTTGAGAATCCGTTCCACAGAGCACTGGTTTGGTTTATTTGTTTTACGTCATATCGACATCAATGGGTTCTTTAATGTCAACATTTCGGATAGGTTCTTATGAATAGCATATGTATTCTTTGTAAGAAATCAGTTCGTAGATCAGGGTTCATTGAGATGTATTTGTAAAGAGGGTTTTTGTAGAGTCTGTTTTTAGTTTGTTTTACGGCGTATCAACCTCAATGGGTTCTTTTAATGCCGACAAGATTTTTTTGGATAGTTTTGTATGAACAGAATATGTATTCTTTGTAAAAATCATTTTGTAGGAGATAAGATTTCATTGATATATTTTTTTTAAAAAAAGGATTATTTTGTCAAGAAATCTATTTCTGGTAGTATTACATTTCCAAAAATGTATTGCTGGTAATTTTCTTCCTGAAAAATGTATTGCTGGTATTTTACTATAAAACCTCATTTTTACACTTTCATAGTGTTTCAACCCCTGTTTGGGAGTTAACTTTTTGCCCATAGCTCGGACCCTACCAAGTGATACCAACTCGGGTCAGGGTCGACTTGGGAATAACAGCAATTAAGAGGTAGCTCCATGCTCCTCAAAACCACCTGATCAGAGGTCTTGCCACCGGATGTATTTTGTTGCCATACCCAGGACGAAGGGAGTTCAAGTGGAAATGAATTTAATGATGGAATTCGGTGGGAATGTGGGTCGTTTGCTACATTATAATGTACGTTTAATGTAACCCTCTACCGCGAGTGCCGCTTGGGCCTTGTACATGTTGAACCTTACTGTAAAGGAAAACAAAAGAAAACTAACGTTAAACTTTCACAGTCATATCCTATTATATTTGTGGTGTTCCCCACTCCTTCGTTAGTTTTACCCTCCTAAATCATCACAATTAATGAATTATAAAATTTTGATCGCGTGGAGAGAGAGGAAAATGTACTACTTACTTTCAGTGAGAAAATGAAAGAAAGGAAGTAGGGAAGATAGAAGTAGAGAGAGAGAGAGAGAGAGAGAGAGAAAGAGAGAATTAGTTTAAGTTAATAATAACAGATGCTACACTCTGACCTTACTCCTATTTTCTTGTCACTCCACAGTGGCAGGATGTGACACAAAGTCAGTTTAATGTGGGGATCCCGAGCGCATACACCCGAGCAGGTCAGAAAATAGCACGGCCCTCGCAACCGTCACTTACACTGTCAGGTGTATGACTACTGATCATGCCTCCTTTATGCAATGAATGAGTTACTGCCGCGGGCAGCTGTTTCTCTAGACAGGGAGACTATCAAGGATATCTTTAGTTGCGATATCCACAGATAGACACACAGCTGAGTTGTGCTCTGTCCATAGACGAAGACAGAACTGACTGATGAAATGTAGTTTATTCGACTGAAGGCAGCTACTACACTTTGATCCCAGCCGATTGCGATCGTGATAAGAGCGCCATTTTCCAGATGCATAGCATCGATCGAGGGTGACCAAGGAGAAATAAATAACAAATAAAAGCGGGAAAAAGACACTACTTGGCTTCAGTGAGACAATGAAAAAGAAAGAAAGTAAAACGTGTTTAATAGTTGTTTCAGTGCAATGGAAAACGTTTCAAATCGATTCATCTGTACCCACTTCTCAGTATAATGAATAGCATTCATATTTATGCTTGCTATTGCCATATGATGTTAACCTCAAATATTAAAAGATGAGAAGGGGAATTATTACGGATATTTCATTGTCATGAAACTCGCCATTGGCTTACCCAAACATTAACTGAAGAATCAAAAATTTAAAATTTTCACGGGTTAAAACTAGTATAAAATAACTTTTCAATTGCATGTCTTATATTTTATGCAAGATTAAGCCAGACATTTTTTCTACATAATTAACTATATTGTCGGATGTAAGAAATAATTTGCTTCGAATCCTGAAAAGTAAATCTCTAAAAGTATTTTGACATGAAACATATAAAATGAACATAATGTATGTAATGAGATATTCAGTTATATTATACCCAATTATGCTCATTTATTGATATCATAACATACTTCCGTAATAAGAAAATACATTTTTTGTATATAGGGAAGCCAGGCTCCGTAACCTGTACTTATAATCCTTAGAAATGCGATTTATATTATAGAATATATTTCTCATTCCTGTTCGTAAAAATCCTTCTTTGATTAAACCTTGCCAACCACATTCGTCCTCTTAGATCAAATTCTATTCGTCTTCTCTTCATATCTCGAACAAATAAAACTCTTATGAGCGCTTTTTTAAAAAAATATCAAAATGCATCACTTTCAAATAAACCAATTCAATATACCTCGAGGCGAACTGCATAACGCATTTACTGCTGAATATGAAGTTTTCAATTTTGATATTTTCATTTGAAAAGAAAAAAAAAAGGCTGAAATATAAATCATATTCAATATTTTGCCACTATTTTCTTATACATGAGCTCATTAGAACAAGAATATAATTTCTCCTTTTTATCTATCTATCTATCTATCTATCGCTGGATTAATGTATCTGTGGGAAATAAATAGTAGCTCGGAGAACCGGGTTCGAATTCCAGTCGAGTTGGTTACTTTGACTTATGTGCAAATGTTCTTGCGTAAGGCGTGGATACATCTTTTCTTTACCGTCTTGCTATTTGCTAAATAGTGGGACAGCCTAGGATCTGTACCTCTCCATTATAAGCAGGGATAACTCAAAACCATAAATACCGGCTAAGGAGTGTATTGTAGAGTTCACATTAACCCTAGGACTCAGACTACGGTCGACTTCATTCTCTCTCTCGGCACCCCCATATTTACTTAGCAAGAATAATAAACTGAATAATATACTAAAAACAACCAAAATAATTAAGAGCAAACGCCAATCTAGAAACCTAAAAAACACATATTAACCTCATCTAAATTTAGTCAACACAAAATACAGGAGTCACAAAATGCAACAAAAAAGATGTGGGGTTTGTGACATCATTATAGAAGGAAACTCCTACACTTTTTGAAAACCCAAAAAAACATTCACAATAAACAAAAACTTAAACTGCAACTCCAAAAATGTAATTTATGCACTTAAATGCACAAAATGTAAGAAGTCATATATAGGCATCAGCCAACAACTGAACAACAGGGTCTCCCTACACAAAAGCAATATAAAATTGACAGACAACAGAAAACTTTTTTGTATCACAACACATTTTCAAATGTAACCAGGGTAAGTTTAATATCATGCCGATATATCAAACAGACAATTACTCGTATCTACAAATACAGGAAAAAAACTTTATAGACAAATTCAAACCCGAACTGAATAGATCCTAACCCCACACACAAAAACACACAACATGCACACAGGGTGACCCAATACAATGATCAAATCGCTCACATACATGGACGCACACTCATATACAGGAGACACGAGGAGACATATATGTGTATGTACACATACATACATTTATGTATGTATATGCGGATATTGACAACTTAAGAAGTGCGCGCGTGTGTGTGTGTGTGTGCGTGTTTGTTTGTGTGTGTGTGTGTGTGTGTGTGTGTGCTGGTTCCATGTAGCTTGGGAAATATGTGTGTATATGTGTGTGTGTACTGATTACTTGTGGTGGGATAGTGTGTATGTGCGTATGTGTATGTATGCGTGTATAGGTACAAATAAGTTTACGAATTCCTCGTAGTAAGACAATATGTATGGAGGGGAAATATACGCACGCATATATACACGCATGCTGACAGGAACACACCAAAATAGAAACAGATCCAAGAGCACATAGGGGTCACTAAAACATTAAAAGATAAAATGCCGATAACTACTCGCTGGACAAACCTTAATTGTTTTATGACCCTTCGCGCAGAACTCTTCATTGACAATTCTAGAAAGAAAATTCAGATTGCCAACACACAAACAGAGAATGTCTCATATCGAGAACATTTCACATTGAACATAAAAAAAAAAATTAATTATTTTTTAATAATATGTAGAAATCTCCACTTTTACCTGAAGACGGTCATGAGACTAGAAACACGTGTCGTAGTAAAATTATGTAAAACAAAGCATAATATTTTTTTCTAAATAAATCCACATTACAACAAAAAACGTTTGCAGCACCTCTCTTCTTTTAATATACATACTTTTTCTCTCGTTGGAACCACTACAACATATTTCTTTTATATATATATATATATATATATATATATATATATATATATATATATATATATATATATATATATAAAAGAATAGCAAGGTATATAATCCGGTGTTCTTATAGATATTTTATTTTTTACAAAATAGTGGTCAAAGTAAATTTACAGAGCATTAATATTATAAATTAATTGATTTAAAATATGTTTTTTCGCTACAGAGTTCTAACTATGTTTAAAAAATGAAACATGGTTAGAACTGTGTAGCGAAAAAACATATTTTTAAGTCAATTTATATATATATATATATATATATATATATATATATATATATAGGGGAAAATGTATGAGACAGTGGAAAAAATGCAAAAAGTTTTCGTGTGAGGCGTTTCGTACTTTAGGACTTCATCGAACTAAATTTGTTACATTGGTGTGGCTGCATATGTGCCTGAACGAGAGATGCTGGGAATTTTAAATTTTTTGTGTATAATCTAGGCCATTTCATTCAGATTGTTTTTCGTTTTGTTTCCATCACAGTTAATTTTGTTATTAGATATTCTACACATTGATAAGAGAATATCTGCCAAGAATGGTGAAATGTTGTAAGAACCAGGGTGCCAATTTACTGTGGATGATTTTGCGATCAAAGAACTCTCTAAATATTTTCCTCCTAGTGAATCGCTTCACACTATAACTTTTTTACATATTTTCATACATTTTCTGTTCTTCATTATATATATATATATATATATATATATATATATATATATATATATATATATATATATATATATATATATATGGGCGGTACCTTTTCACTGAAAAGGTAGACGAACAACCTGCGCGTTCACCCTGTAACTGACGAAAGATGTTCGCTACACAAACCAATATTGAATACGGCGATTAATTGCGTACGTATGTACGCAGCGACACATGGATCTGCATATATGCCCAGTCGCACACTGTTCACATATGTTAATGTTTGTGTGAGCTCCATTAAGTGAGCGTGCGTGTATGTATGTCTGCGTACGTCAATGAATGAACGGGCGCGTACGTGTGTTTGCGTACGTATGAGTGGCGTTCCTTCGACAACTTTTCCTTCCTCTACCATAAAAACACCGATATACGCCACTATATATAAATCCAAAATTTAAAAATCTCTCTAACGATTGCAAACAGCGTGAAACCCAGGGGCACAAATTCATCAATCCAACTATATATATATATATATATATATATATATATATAATAATAATGAAAAATGAGACACTTTTAAAGTACCATTACAATAATTTATTTCACCAAAAATCCTTTTAAAGGATTTCGGATCATCAGGTAACACTTCCAACAATGAAATGAGAGGAAAAATGTGATTAGAAATTGATGGGAAGTGTAATTTTTGTAATTAAACAGGGGGTGAAGGTGGCAGTTAAAGAGACAATACAAAATATAGGGAGGGTTAAATTTACATGTCTCTTAAATAAGCTTTAAATTGGGGTAGGAGGAGTGACCTAACCATGACCTATTTATGTGGTGAAAGAAAAAGGAAGTGATATATAGGAATAGTGAGGAAAGGAAATAAAGTAAAAGGAATAAAGAGAAAAAGTGGAAAAAAGCAGACGTATCCAAATGAGTTTTATGGCAAAGAAGGGTGGGGAGAGGGAAGTGAATCGAAAGAGAGAAAAAGGGGAAAAAAAGCCAGACGTATTCAAAAAGAAAATTATGGCAAAGAGAGAGGGGGAGAGGAAAGTGAATCGAAAGAGAGAAAAAGGGGTAAAAAAAGACAGACGTATTCAAAAGATTTTTATGGTAAAGAGGGAGAGGGAGACGGAAGTGAATCGAAAGAAGCTGTAATTTTGTTTTAACAAAATTATGTAAAAGATAGATAACAATGATAGAAAATTAGGTGTCTCAAAAAATGGAAGATATTAAATTAAAATATATATTTTGTTTTAACAAAAGAAGCTAAATCTAAATCTAAATCTAAATCTATATATATATATATATATATATATATATATATATATATATATATATATATATACTGCAGAGTGTCGTTTCCGAACTTTTTGTATAAATGATCAGTCCAGTCGTCAGAAGCTATCAGTAAATGTCCGCTAGTTTTCTCGTATTCGTTTTATTCTAGTAATTTTAAAATAATTTATACGCTATTTATTGGGGTTAGGTTGATTTTTGTTCTTTGTGTGTACGCGTGTGTGAGTATAGGTTGGCGAGCCTATTTATGTGTGTGTATGTGTTTAGGTCAGTACGTGTGCGTATGTGCACGTACATGCGATGTAGTGCTTATTTCTTCTTTTCATAATTTACTTGTCTCTTTATAGTTTATGTTATTCATTTTATTTCTTTCCTTTACATTTCGTCTCTGACTGTCAAAATATAATATTAGATAATAAGTTATTTCCGGGGTCATACATAAACTGCAATGGATCAGTATAAAATTAATTTGACTCTGTATGTCTATTTTATTCAATGATACGCACGCGCGCGTGTGTGGCGGCTCCTACTGCTATTAATGCATTGCTCTTCAAGTGCGAATCGAGTTCTCCGAGCCACTGTTATATTTTACATAGAAAAACTTTAACATTTACATTCCTCTCTTCGGTTCGTCAATAGTCTAGTGGTAGGATTTCAGACTGATGCCATATTGGCTGGGTTTCGATCCCGGCTTCAAGTAATCGGACGTCTAGCCACACTGAAGAGCTGTGAAATAGTCTGTCTGTGGATGACAATATATATAATGAATTAATGGATTTATCTTTAATCAGAAATTGCTATTTATTCAAATGTTATTGTAGTGGTTACTTAGTATTAGAAATAGACGTCCCATTATTATTTATTAAACTATTTAATGTTTAAAATTTAGAATAATATATATATATATATATATATATATATATGTTTCATTAAATAATATAGACAAGTGTTGTCTACTTATTTTATGTAAATTCTTTTCATAACGACTGATAAGCTTAATAACATTATCATTAAACGAGAAAAGAAAATCACAATATTGATCCAAATTGAAACTTAGATTGGATTAAAAAATAAGTATCACTATAGACAACACTTGTCTATATTATTTAATGAAAAGATGTATAAATGAAAAAATGCTGCCTAAATAAACACAATATATATATATATATATATATATATATATATATATATATATATATATATATATATATATATATATATATAACTTTTATACGTTTTTATTATAGATAAACATATTTGTTCATAATAAACATTATTAACAACATTTACCGGCGTGAATGTCCGAGAAATTTCAAAGGAAAAATTTTTCTTTTCAGACAGGAAGCGAAATTGTATCCTACACGGAACTACTATATAGCCTGACGTGCTATACCATTTAGCTACAGAGGAAGCGTCTGATTAGTAAGTTTAAAAACATTAGTTTAACTTTGCTAACCAGACGCTTATTTATATGTATAAGTGCGCTATTTTCTAGGTTAGTCATGTGGAAGATGCTAAATGTTGGTCCTAGAACGGAAAGCATAGAAACCTATCATATTTGATGCATATGTTATTTTTATGGTCATAGAAAGTAATATATGTGGAGCACAACGAGGTTAGTTTTCTCATAATATTAGATCGAATTTTTAATGGAGGGAGAGATGTAATGTTGTAGATATTCTTTATGGTTATCGTTTCCTTGACTGGGAGGTTGGTGAATAAACTTTTAACATCAATGATTTCCTTATCATATACACACACACATATATATATATATATATATATATATATATATGATGATCCTGAGGACCCGTTGTAAGTACTTGCATAATATATTACCGTGAAATTAATACAACTGATATTGGTTTATACAGAGACGACGGACATATGGTTATAAAGAACTATACTAACTTTGAAATCGATAAAATTAGAAATATATTATATAAAGAATTTAAATGCCTGAAATTAAAAAATTAAGGTAAGCACTAAATTAAAAAAAGTTAACTTCCTAGATATAACATTAGATTTAATGAAAAATGTATACATACCGTATAAAAAAAAACAATACTAATCCTTTATATATACACCATAAATGTAATCATCCTCCATCTATAATTAAACATATACCTTTATCTATCGAAACGAGAATAAGTACAAATTCGGCAAATGAGACGATTTTCTATGAACATATTAATTTCTATAATAAAGCTCTAAAAGATAGTGGCTACAAAAGCCCAAAACTAACTTATATAAAAAAGGAAAATGGAAAACATAGAAAAAAGAGAAGTAGAAAATAATTTAGTATACACCCCCATACAACCAAATGGTAAAGAACAAATTAAGACAAAATCTCCTTGCATTAAGCGAAAAGCATTTTCCTAATGATAGTAATCTAAGTACTATTTTCAATAAAAATACACTAAAATTAAGTTACAGCTGTACTGAAAACTTAGAAAAAATTATTAAGAAAACATAATACTAATATCTTGAATAAACACTTAGACCAAAACCAAAGAAATTTAGACAATATAAAAATAAAAAAAGATTATGTAACTGTAGAAATCCTCATCACTGTTCTCTGTAAATAAATGTCGCACGAAATCATTAGTATACTAATGCAATATCTCATCTATTGAGAATCCCGTAAACATAAAAATCTATATAAGTTGCACAAGCCATGAGTTCAAAAAAAGATTCAATCAACATCAAACTTCATTTAGGATAAATTAATACTGAGATCCGACGTCCCTATCGAAATATTTCTGACACTTAAATGAAACCAATAAAACACCTACAGTAAAGTGAAAATTAATAAGAAAAGCTAGAATATGTATGCCGTTAAATGACACGGGTCTTTTGTGTATACATGAGAAACTATATATTACAAAATTTATAAAAAATAAAAATTTGCTGAATCAAAGAAATGGAATAGCTATCCTTTGACGAGTTTGTCAAAAATTTTCCTTAAATAATATGTAAAAATAAAATTTAAAAATAAAAAGAATGAAAATGGGAGCTTGTAACATACATACTTATATTTGATATGTAGGAATGATTTTTAATAATTTAAGTAATTCTATTACATTTATTTGATTTTAAAAGAATTATAATCTATTAGTAATTAAGAGTAAAAAAATATTTTAGAATTGTAGTTCAATATAACGTATTCTAAACCAAACACCCCATTTAGAAAGAATCTTTAAGCATACATGTACGAATTTAACGGAAAAAATGCCGAAAAACTTTTGTTGTTAATAAAAAAAAACAAAAACAGACGACATGCGTTGAAGGGATGCCAAAATTCGTTGAAAAATGCACCCCTAACCTTTCCTAGACTTAATCTCTTTTTCGAACATAACTCATAATTGATACAATAATAGTTAATAAAAATGAACACGCTACCAGCCCTGTCTAAATGTCTAATTTATTCTTGGAAAAAAATTATGAATTGTATGTGCGTTTAAAACTCAGTAAATTTAAAAATAAGTTATTCCAAAATTCGCTTGAAGATGAAAAAGAACTAATGCTTTTAATTTAATTATATAAGTAAAAATTTGAAGCTTTTAGCTTCGGTATTTGAAACATGGTAATTCGTGTGTAACGAAGAAACCATATTTCAAATTAGTCAATTTATAATATTTATATTCTGTAAATTTACATTGAGCACTGTTTTTACGGATTACATATATCTTACTGTTCTTTTTTTTTATTATAATATATATATGTGTGTGTGTACCCCGAAATAAACAAACACTAAAAAATACAATTTAAAAAGTGATCAATTTCAAGTAAGAATAATCAAACCTGTCGAGCGATTTAATATCTTAAAACGATAAAAGACTGAAAGACGGACCAGAACACTACCACGATTTCGACCGCCAAAGTCTCGTCAGTTGAATTAATCAAACACAACACTGAAATGACGTAATGCGCTACCGGATGTAATCGTAGGAGTGTGAGTGGAAAAATGAAGGGGAGTTAAAACAATTATTTTTCTAACATCATACGGGTTCGTATAGTCCCAAAATGAGGTGCCTCTATTTGGCCATGATATCAGTCCTCCCATTCAACAACTCAGCACCAGCCTTGTATGTTGCAATAGATTGATTTTCAGCCTGAGACAACATACATGAATTGATATTCACTTTACTAGCTTTGAGATTCCGTAAAATGACCGGACTTCTTTCATTTTCCCCCTACAGCCCCAGTAGGAATTCGCCAGCTTCGTATTGAACTTGTGTTTTGGTATTCTAAATGAAGAGGTATGGATATGCCACTTTTTAAATTGGCCCTCAGTGGAACCAATATATTTATGCATTGGCATTGTCATTCTCTACCACGGCACAATACACTAAACATTATGTACAGCATATCCCATTTAAAGGACATTTTATTTTTTTTCAGTAATTACAAAGAAACTTATTTTCACCTCCCACGTCCTCTTTAAGTTATGAATTTTTTGTTTAATCATTTGATAATATTGCCTAGGTTTCTAGTGCAACTGCAGCTCAACTGGACTGTAATACGGTTAGATATTTTACACAGCCGGGCGCTTTCGGGAAGTGTTTATTTAGAAACCTAAAGAACATTTTCATTCTATTTGTTTTCACTTGCATATTGAAGTGACGTTCCTTTTTCTTTTTCTATTGTTATCTGCTTTTTTGATCTGCTTGGTGCTTGAAATACAGGTTGACGCTATGGCCTTCCTCTCTTATTTGAAGAATATTTTGACAATTTACTTGGTAAACCTAACGTGATATGTTTCATCACACGATGTATGGCTGGATGCCGTATTTACGTATCTCAAAGTCGTATAGCTCTGTTTTATTACTTTGAACACTATTTTACTAACACCGCCCCTCAATGTGTGATATCTTATATTCATATATATATATATATATATATATATATATATATATATATATATATTTTTCAAGAGGATAGAATCCAGGTAGAACTAAATGTCCAGGACAGAGTAAGAATATAATATAAATGGTTCAAGCATTAATATTCGACGATTATAATTTATTACATTAGAAATTGGATCGTGATTACGATTCCAATGTAATAAATTATAGCCATGGAATATTAATGTTTGAGCCTTTATTATTATTATTATTATTATTATTATTATATATTTCTATTTGGCTTTGCATTTAGAAATAAACGATGCCATTAAACTGATAAGTAAATTGCATTTCCATGGAAGTCAATCTAAAAATGAAACATGAATTTTTAATCGTGCACGATTTAAGAGAAGCGTGATGTATCTGCATGATAACCTTTTAGGCAAGAGCAGACGAATTGATATGATAAAGAATTTTAAATAAAATATTTACAAATTGAAAAAAGTAACAAAATGTTTAAGCGAGAATAAATGACATTTGGGAAGAAAGATCAAAATGTGATGACGAGGAAAAGATTCAATGGTTTTGCTTTAAATTATCAGCGCCTTTGCACAGAATGATATATAAATGCTTACATATCAAGAACAATTTTCGGAAACTCTAGGACAAAGTAAAAAAAAAAAACACTTACGCATTTCGTCGTTTAGGATTTTGTTAGACTAAAGCGATTTTTACGTTGAAGGGAATATAAATTCTCATGGAGTGAGGTCGCTGACATTTCCTGGATACCCGAATTTAAATAAAGGTTCCCGTGTTTTTTTTGTTTTTTTTTAACAGTGTTTATTTCGTCTACCGGCTTGTGAGTTCATTATCCCAAAAACTAATGTCTAAATTAATAAAAAAAAATGTCGTATTAGAAATACATTTCATGGGATCTTTAGAAATTGTCTTCTTTACATTTCAGATACGAAACTGAGCACATATGGTTCCTCGTCCTGGAATGGCGCACAGCTTCAGACACTGGCGTCTCCTACAGGGGTTCCAAACCTGTTCTGTCAAATAACGTTTACAGCCAATATATATATATATATATATATATATATATATATATATATATATATGAATGATATGTCTCGGAAAAGGATATATTTGAACGAAGTAGCTAAGTGGTTTTTGGCTAATATATCCAAGTAGAATACGGTAGCATTATTCGACTGGTACGCGTCGTAGTCGCAGGTAAGAAGTGTAGATCAATGGTGTCGTTATATACTTAGCTCTCAGACTAAGTTCTCCTATGCGTCCGTCGCTATTTATGATGGACAATCAGCCAATCATATTCCAGTGTGGGAGAACACAGGTGTATGCATATTCCATTATATCAATATACATATAAGGGAAAACCTCTTCTCGAGGTTAACAACATACATGCGGACTGAAAGCAAAATAAGTTGTCACGGGTGATTAAGAGAGATGAGTTTCGTTTTGGAGTTGTTCAAATTTATAATCCCATCGTTGCCCTATTTAACAACTGATTGTAGTTTATTTTTGAGTTCAGCTACCAATTTGACCTTATCGTACCAATTAGAATTATTATTAAGACAGAAATAAATAGCTATCTGTTATGGGATCTTATCCATAATAATAATAATAATGGACTATTCCATACCTAAAAAATACTGCGCCTCAGCAGTAGTTCAAGTCGAGTCAGTCGTTCACTTCTGAACCGACTGTTCGGGTGAACGTTCTACCTTCGGGCGGAGAGGAACCCGAACGAGGCTACGCCGAGGGGCGGAGTCCCGTTCGGGGAGGTAAACCGGCCCTGAGCCCGTTTATACGGGTTCAATGTTCATATTTTTGGGCCGAGCCCACCGGCTCGGAGAACCTACAATAAATAACCGACCTTGTGTCACATGATGCCCCAGTGGGGGGGGGCTGAATATCGAGTCAATAGTTCAAGTCGAGTCAGTAGTTCAAGTCGAGTCAAGAGTCGAGTCAGAGGCAGTCCGAAACAGAGTCGCGTTCAGACGATTAGTGCAAGACATTGGAATAGTGATACTGGCCGAGACTACATTGTTCTCTCTACTAAACCTGATTGTTCATACTAACACTTCTTCTTCTCTGTATATATTCCTGTTTGTAATATATCTGTGTTATTCCATACCTGTGTTCGAGTTCTTCTTTATTGCTTCTAACTTGGACTATCACCGTGGTACAAGGAACCGGGCCATAACAAGTGGCGACGAGGAAACCAACTCTCTACGCGGAGGACATACCTTTTTTTTTTTTTTGCTCTCCGTCGCGCATAACATGTGGCGACGAAGATTCGAATTCATTCGGTGGAAGAAAAAAAAATCGTTCGCCACAGTTTAACACTATCTCATCGGTATAGCTACCGAGCTGAGAATTAACTGTCTATATTGTGATCAGGATTGTGGATACATTTTCTGAAGGTTTTGTTTGTTCTGTTGTTTCTGTTCAAGTACTTTTTCATTAGCTCATTATAAAGGTCCATGTGTTGTACGTATTGTATGCAAGATTTCCTTCGCTACATTCTGATATCTTATAGAGAAACGGAAAGCTTAAATCAGCCCACGTTAATATCATATGCAACGGCTAAATAGATAAAAAAAAAACGCTCCAAAAAGAATGCTTCTTTAATATCAATGCCTATTAAATTTCAATGTTATCTTGCTTCAAAATAAATATTGTCTATTAAATATGTTATGCACTTTTCAATATACATATTTAAGATCTCTAACAATCTTCTTTTTTAATAATTAGGGTGGAATTTGTAAAATCAAAGTTATGGTCAGCTTCGTCCTTGTGTATTACAAGTGAGTGTAAAGGGTTGTCCCAAATAGACACCTTTTTATTCTTTTAGATAAATTTATAGATATACGTAGACATATAATAGATTTGAAAAAAATCACACTCAACACTATACTGGTTTCAACCTTACGGTCACATCAGGTGGATACTTGTAAATAATTCCAGGGTAGTGCTGTGTGTGAAATTTTTCTCGTCGCCTCTGGTGACATATATTTGTTTTAATATGGATTGTTTCTTTTGTATAAAAATAACTCACAATATTTTGAGTTTTTCCTTGATTTCGGTACATTAGAATACATTTATTTTGGGTTGATGTGTTTTGGCTTTTCGTGATGTGCTGATCGATATATGCACGAATTGTACTGAGTTGCGAAAGGTAACACATTAACGTGCAGAAAATCATAGTGAATTTGGACTTATGTAAGAATTTAATGCTGTCTCTTGAATGTTGATTTTGGAGATGAAATTGCCCAGTGGATAGGAGAATTCATAAATAACACTATTTTTTTTATTGGTGGGATTTTTATGTTATTAAGTCAGTCAGTTCTGTGTCATGCTTGATACACACTTAGGTGATTATGTATCTTTCGATACATGACTGACGATGCAGATTTTTTCCTGCAGTAGATTGCCATTTCTTTCTGCGGTAGACCAGTTGCCATCCAAGGCTATAGAACCCAGTCTGTCCTGCTATTTACCCATAGCTGGTGGGGAGAAGAGGATTCATATCTTTCCCAAGGGTATTAGCACATAAGTGAATGTAATGGATTCGACTGGAATTCGAACTCGGCTCTCCGATTCCTCAATCTGAGCTGCTATCCATTACTCCACTGTTCCTCCTAATGACAAATACCTACTGGGCACCTAAAGCTCACTCACAACCTCATAATGTGTATATTTGTTTCATCACAAAAAATGCTGGAAGAATGGTCAATTCTTTGTATTGTTTCAGAAAATCCCTAACTTCAGTAGCCATCTTCAATCTTTACAGGGGTCAGATCAGACCAAGGATGGAGTATTGCTACCACATTCTGGCTTGCTGCTACTGCTGCCCAATCCACACTGTCCAGCCTCAACAGAGTTCAAAAGTGATTATGCAGCCTTGTGGGTGATGAATTATTCTCCACCCTTCAACCCTTATCACACAGATGAAATGTTGCTAGCCTCTCACTACTTCATCACTATTTCCATGGCAAATGTTCAGACGAGCTACATTCTTCAGTCCCATCAGCTCAGACCTTCAAAACTAAGACCCACAATGCTGCATTCTCTATGGCAAATCATTTCTATTCCCTTCATTTCCCTTTCATAAGGAGCAAGTTTTACTTGGACAACTTCTTGTCCAGAACTATTACTTTGTAGAACAAACACCTGATAGGATGCTTCCCTGACAACTACAATTTTGGTCTTGTTGGGACTTTGAAAAAAAATAACCAATATATAAGTAAGTCAGTGACATGCGTGATACACACTTAGGCGATCATGTATCCTTTGATACATGACTGTCGAGGCAAATTTTTTTCCCCGCAGTAGATCGCCATTTCTTTCTGCTGTTGACCAGTTGCCATCCAAGGTTACAGAACCCGGTCTGCCCTACTATTTAGCCATAGCTGGGGAGGTAGAGGACTCATACCTTTCCCAAGGGTATTAGTACGTAAGTGAATGTAAAGAATTCGACTGAAATTATGTTATTAGGATAGTGTTAATAATTAGATGCGATATTTGTAACCTTTTATACTAAATGATAAATGTAACCTTTTTGGTGGCATCATTGAAGGATATGGAGTGGGAGATTATATTTTAATGGCTTTTTCATCATGTTTATAATTATTGATTGATTCGTTTTCTGCAGCATGAACTATAGTCGGTGCCATGGTTTGGTTTGATAGATTCATTAAATGAAACGCTATTATCCCTTGCCTTAAAGTAATACAAAAAAAAATTATAAGAACTTCTTTGATCATTATAACCATTTAGTGAAACAGGTGTTACTATTTAACCCATGGCTGGGGGCGTAGAGATAGTTGTCCTACCTTCTACGTATTTGAGCGTAAGTGAATATAACGAAATCAAAGAAAATTCGAACTCGGCTCTTCGATTAACACTTCTGATTTGCATTACTCCATCCGCATGTCCAACCTTAGAGCGCCTGGTATTCCCAAGCCGTCACCCCTATAGGTTCTTACTAGGCTCGATGTTGCTTAACTTCGGTGATCGTACAGCAAAAGGGGTTTCAATGTGATGAGGACATTCACTTTTGTAGTTGAGGAGGCACATGTGTCTACTGCTGTTTTTTTTTTCTTATTCAATATACATAACGAAGTTTAACGACATCTGAAAACTTCATTCGAAAAAATTTCTGTTTTAATACTTAGGCACGAACAGCAACAAAATAATTCCACTTGTAGATCTCAAAAATACAAATGCTTTCTACAGCTAAAAATAAAAAAAATAAAAATAATCGTAAAATTATCCTTAATTGAATCAGTTATGAACATGTCCAAAATGTATTGGCCATATTCGGGAATTAAGAATATGTCTACATTCAGCAACGTTTAGTGTACAATAACTACACAGCAACTGTCAGTCGACAATTACAAACGATATATGATTGTAGTATAACTAAAGTCATGAATATTTCTATAGCTTAACCAATGAAAAGTCAATGAGAAATTTTACTAAAATGTCTCACTCTCGAGAGATAGCAATTGAACCTGAATTCCGTTTATTTTTTGGGTGGGGGGAGATGGAAAAAAAGAGAATAAATGTTCGATGCATTTCGGGAAGGGCATTTTTCTTAGAAATTCCCGATCTAAGGAGCTTTACATTAATTTCACCATTTAAAAAACAAAACAAAATACTTTTACAGATTTAGGTGGTAGGTCCCTCAAAACCAAACAAGAACAAAAGTCCATATAAACTTATATCTGCAAATCCTTCCTTTTTGAATTATCAAGTTTATAGTTTACGGTAGACGCGGTTAAATATACAATCCATAATACAATCCAAAAATACTTTTTACAAATTTGGGGGGCTAGTTCATGACAAAAAACAAAGGTAAAAATGTCCATCCATATAAACATATATTCAAAAGGCCATCTTTGTACCTCAATACAGAAACTCAAAACAAATGTTCAAAATGTCCTCCGCTTGCTTTTATACGCGCAGGCACACGTCGGATCATTGACTGGCGGACCCTTTTAAATAATCCCCAAACAGTGTCGAATGGTTTCGCAGTTTGTCCTTGTTAGGGCTTGAGGACTCCGCAACTGAATTTTGTAAAAGTATTTTTAATATACACTGTATATCATGTGGTTATCTCCAGATTTTGCTTGGATTGACATTAAACTAAACATAAATAAATCCAGAAGCAGTATTGACGTGAGGGGATGTGATTTTTAGCCGGAGGGGTGAGAATCGACTTTCATCCGAGGTTACTCGCTGCTCGACAATTGAGTATCTGATCGACGCATCTTGACCTAGGAAGTACACGCACAGAAAATAACTGACGACACGCAAATATATAAAAAAAAAAGACAGAGACAGTTTCCTTCCCTCAAAAGTGGACTATAGGGTCCACGTTTGGAGAAAGCTCCAGGGTCACACACTCTCAGCGACGGTGAACTAAACAGTAAATGTACAAGTCAAACGTTCGATATTCTTTTTTTCTCATGATGATGATGCTTCAATTTACTAAAAAGTAAATGTGCATGTAATATAGTTTGATTACATCAAATGATCAAATATATGCATCTGTACGTAACTGTATCAAGAGTACTTGGACCTCATATTAATACAGTATATCCTCTTAAACCATTAATACAAGCCTGTACTTTCACATGCATATGGTCATACAGATGATTAATACCATCTTGTAATACATTAGTTTATATTTCTTGCGCCTCTTGTTGCTGTATAGCAAGAGATAGAAGGTTAATTGAATATCATCCAAGGCAATACCTATAACATACCTGGTAGCCATGTAACTGGGGCTCACGACTGGGGAGTAAACATAAATCACTACTAAATAACAATTACTAAAATTATTTTTAGTAATGAACTTTTTAGATTCACCTTGGTGTCATCCTATCATATCCTAAACATATTGCTTATGGTCACATTATATATAAACACAGGTTCCCATACAATCACTGAAGTTAAGCAATGTCAAACCTGGTCAGTACCTAAATAGGTGACTGCTTGGGAATACCAAGAGCTGTAAGTTTGGATTTGCAGGTGATATAATGGATAATGGCTCAGAATGGTTAATTGGAGAGCCAAGTTCCTATTCCTGTTGCGTTCATTATATTCACTTATGTGTAAATACCCTTATGAATCCACCTCTTCTCACCAAAACTACTTCTTTTTACTTCAAACGTTAGTTTTTGTAGATACCCGTGTGTGAGTAGACGTCCATATTTTTTTAAGGGTGCGTATAACGCCTACCGGCCTGCGCAAGCGAGAAAGATTGATGAAGAAAATGTGTTCTCCTGCAGATGGAGATAATATAGACTTTTGCGAAGACCGGAATGAGATGAAGAGCATTCTTTAAAAAGGTAAATAGAACCCCTCTGAGCTGTAACGATATCCATAGCTAAGTAGGCTCAAGCAAACTGGACAAAAAGTTGATTTCTCCTCGGAAAGTTGGGACGCAGACCGTACACTTCTGTAGAGAATATCTTCTTTATTAATATTTATTGAATGCGCCGGTCGGTAGACGAAATACACACTGTTTAGAAAAGGTGGCGTTCTACTCAAACACGAGTAACCCTGTAAAAATAGCATTTGAATTAATAAGAAATAGAGTCTGATTAAAATAAAATCAATTAATTCTTTAGAAATTCCTTTGATTAGGTTTCTGGTACGAAGTCGAGCAGATATGTTCTTCCAAGAAGATCGTAACAATGAGGTGGCGTATTCTTTAAAAGGGTAAAACGAACCTTGCTGGGCCGTGAAAGTCTCTGTGACCGAGCTATCTAAAGTACACCGGAGCAAACGGTGGTTTCTACTAGAAAGCGCGACTCAGATTCGTACAATTTTCTTTAAGTTTTTTCGTGTGCGCTGGCTGGTAGACGTAAAACATCCGGTTTACAAAAGACATCATCCAACTAAATCCTATCTTTATAGACCCATCCCTGATATTTCTAAAATATTACGCGAACGTAGAATGCCCTTTGCAGGATACTGCTGGCGACACCTATCCATGGTGCAAGACGAGCTGGTCACCCAGCAATCACCTACATTGGACCTGCTATGTTATGAAACAGAACGCCACCCTAATGACCACACAAGCTTGAATCAGGACCGTAATGGTTGGCGAGATAGACTCAGGAATATCAGAGCTAACCGACCGAATAAATAAGTATGTTCTTGAAAATGAGATTTTTTTTGTTGTTGTTTTAACTCAACGACTTCAAGTTCAGAAGTGTCCCACGACCTAGAACATTAAAACCTTCTTTTGAACTGTGTGGCCTAATAATTGTGGATTCAGTCCGTGGGCCGGTTAGTGCAGGCTTAGACTCATAAGAAACAGAGCAAGCAACAAACTTGCACTAGTAAAAGGAAGAAAATGCGATATCCATAGGCATGAACACAATTACCCCTGTAGATTAAATGAAGGGATCGATTCGAAATTACCTGAAGTTTAACCAGATCGACAGAACAGAGCCGGGACTCATAATAGCCAAAACGTCTTAGTGATAAAAACAAACAATTAGGCCAATAGCCCGAATGATAATGAAATACAATGAGTGATTAACTTGTATAGACAAAAAAGATCCTTCCAAAAACAAAAGTTAATTTCTTGTTTGCCTAAATATTGATATCGAAATTGTCTTTAAAGACAGCAGATTTTAAACTGTCTAGGGTACCAAATGTAAGCTGCAATGTGGGGCGATTTACAGCGGAGTGAAAGCCACTGATGAAAGCGTTGGAAAAGTTCTATACATTTGCATTTGATCAAATCACTATCGATTTTCTTGCAAACGGCGCCAGCTAACCATTTACCTTCTGCCCGAGAAACAGCACGTTTTCAAGGTAAAGCATTGGTTGTATGTCTCCTGAACACCGCCGTACATCACCACACCACAAATAACGAAAAGTTAAAATTCTTGACAAACAAAAAAAAAAAAAATACTTCAAAGGTTTATTGCCAGAAACCAAGAAAGTATCAAATTAAAGAATTAAAAAAAGAAATAGATAAAAAGTGCCATCGACAGGAAACATCAGCTGGTTTATTCACAACTATCAGAATCATCAGTTTTCGAAACTTCTGTTGCCATAGAAACGCGACCAATTTTCGCTTCAAGTGCTCCTCAAAACCTATCTTTAACGTTTAATGCACAAGCGCTTTATCGGTTATAAATTTGATTTACAAAAATGCTTGTTCAGCATTGTTTAATACATCGACGTGCTAAAAATCCGTGAAATTTAGTTTGCGCAATCGTACCTTGAAGCCACATAAATTTCAAAACTTTAATTGTGAGTCAAACTTCTCAAGGCAACGTGATGTGAAATAGTGTGATTTGTATGAGATGGTATGGTGGATGCCTGGCAGATTAGAAATGGCCTCGCCTAAATTGTCGAAATATTTGACATGTATGAGAGTGAGTCCGAAATTAATGCAACTTTTATAGGAGGCGCATTTCTCAATGAAATTATTCGAGATTTTCTACAGATGTAAAGGCACATATACTCTTGATGTTTAATTATTTAATTTGTTTTTTTTAGATAGATGAATAAATAAGCTGGTATGAAAATTGCTGCTCCGACAGAAGTACATCAGAGACAAAGTGAAGAAATCGAAATATTCGTTGCTGAAGGAGAGACTCCTCTAAACTTTTCCAAAAATCTTCAATTGTTTTGATCCAATGAAAGAGGCCCTGAGGGGTAAAAGTTATGGGGGTGATGAATAGTGAAAACTACTGTTTGGAATTGGCTAAATCAAAAGCCAGCTGATAGTTACGAAGCTGGGATACATGCCTTAATTTGTTAGTGGAAAACTGGCGTTGAAATGAGTTGGTGACTATGTGGGCAATTAGAGATGTGAACCTGTGATGTATAGCTATACCTTGATGCATGATATGTTTGATTCTGTTCCATGTTTCTTATATAACAAAATAAATTGCATTGCTGTTTTAATCACCCTCGTAATATACAGTGCCGTGGTTCTCCGTTCAAATAGTTTGTAAAACATACTTTCAAACTTCCATTACGAATAAAGAATTTTATGTCACCTGCAACACAAAATCACTATAAGACACTGGAATATGCTGGCTCACATAATACAAATGTCGACACAGAGATCATTACTGGAATGGAAGTCAGAATCTAATATTGTGTGTGTTAAATAGATGAGAATAAGTTACAGTTAAAACTAGGAACGAAAAAAAGATCTAACTAAAAGAATAGATGGAAGAGGTTGATGAAAATATATCGTATGGCTGAAATCCGAAATATAATTCATCGGGCGAATTGACGGTCACCAACCTGCAAACTAAAGCGAAAACAGAAGTTTTCGACGGTGTGTTTTCATATGTCCGTGAATTGACGAATCACCAGTTAGAAAAAAACCCATATTTCTTATGTAAAAACATCTCTTTTTTTTAAATACACATTTCAGTGTGTATTTACGCTTTCTAGAATATGGATTGTCAATTCTTGGATTATGAAGTCTCTCTCATACACTTCTCCTCCCTCACTAACAATTAATCGGCCAAGTTTCCTCCTAGAGATGTAAAGTCGCTGATACAGGTCATATGCCTCATTCTATTTAATACTACAAAATAACTTTCTCCTAGTGACATAAAAGGAAACGGTTGATTTTATTTTAAATAAGAGGCAGAGTTATTTCAACTTTGCTGTACAGCAGTGGATATAACGAATAGTCAGAATTCATTAACGCGCACGATGAGACATTTCGAAACGCACACTGAATAACATGTGATAGCCTTGTTTATAACATGTCGAAAGATAAAAGATAAAAAAAAATGTCTGATCTACTATCTAGCTGATAACTCGATATGGGATCGATTTGGATGTCGGGAACTCGTCGACTAATGGCCGGAATAAGCTGAACTAAAACAAAGTAATTCAGTTCAGGGTTTATTTTTTTTAGATTTACTCGGATATGGAAACATATGATACATTACGGTGCCGTTTTCAACACCAGAAAATTGGATACAGCTCATTACCCGGGTTCAGAACCTTAGAGATTCAATTATCTTTATTCAAGTTTCGTTTGTAGGATACACTCCTTGATCTGATGGATATCAGTTGTCAATAAAGCAAAGAGTAGGCTAGTATTGGTTCTAATATGGTACAGGATGTATTAACTTTGAAACGGCTGAATCCATTGTTCGGCGTGAAAATGACATTAACTTGTGATTCTTATGTTTATATCCATTCATAGACTCCATGTGCACCGACAAAGACAGGTTGTCCCAGCAAGATAAGATATTGAATCCAGATTGGACAGGATTGATTTGAGAAACGTTCCGGAGACTTTCAATGAATGGTGTTAGACAACACGTTCGCCGAATAAGTCGAGTCGATAATTTATCAGATGTGGTGCAGAGATCTATTCAAAAGAAATATCCATCATCGACAAATACCAAGGAATTGTGAATTGTTATCATCGTGGAAACGAAGGTCAACATGATTGAAAGGAACTTGATCCTTATAAGATGACGTTTACTATGCCTTTCTAGATGGGCGATTTTTAGTGAATATCCTCTCTCTAGCTATGTCAAGCATTTTTGAATGCATATGATAGTAATTTTATACATACTGTAATGTGTTTAATAGGGGCACTATGGATATATATATATATATATATTCTATAAAGGTAATTTACATTACCCAGAAAAAAGGCTTAGACACAAGCGTCTATCTTTTTTAATTTTGGATTTTAATTTACAACAAAAGCATTTCGATTTCATGTTTGCCTTGAAAAAAGACGAAACGTCGAAAAATGTCATTTAATACCAACCTGTCTTGTCCACAGAATGTATATATATATATATATATATATATATATATATATATATATATATATCGATAAGTGCGTATATATACACACACACACACACACACACACACACACACATATATATATATATATTCGACGAATGAGGGGGTCAAGCAGATCAGTTCCCAGGAAATCGACAGCCTGATAACAGCCCATGAGATTTGATTATAGTGGTGAAGGTTTCGTGCAGTACCATCCACACTTTTTGAAGGGCTGATTACAGAGACCTGGTGCACTAAGTGCCACAAGGTCCCCAAACGACCTTCCGCATTCCGTTTTGAATTCAGAATTTTCCTTCTCCTAGACCAGTTGCCATCCAAGGCTGTAGAACCCAGTCTGTCCTGCTATTTACCCATAGCTGGAGGGCGAAGAAGAGGATTCACACTTTTCTCAAGGGTATTAGCACGTAAGTGAATGTAATGGATTCGACTGGAATTCGAACTCGGCTCTCAATCCAAGCCGATATCCATTACTCCACCGTGCCTCCTCTCTATATATAGAGCCAACGACGAAATTATTCGTACATCTATCAATTTTGAATAATTTTAGCCATTTCTCACTATCAAATGCCTGTATGATGAGTTTTTGGTATGTTAATAAACACAAAGAAAGGAAATACATAAACTCGTTTTTTAGAACAATACATTCAATACAACGATTTTGGCAAACGAATTATGCAAAATGGGAAAAGACAAAATTATTTTTACACGAGAAAACATCGCTTTAAATTGATTGATACGTGTAAGTATGAGTAATTTAAATAATTATTTAATTGGTGAAAATTTCTAGGCTATTTATTTTGTGATAATTCCAGCAAAGAACACCAAGTAGTGCATAGAGTATTACCGTTGTTATTTTTACGTTAACAATACCTTAAATTTAAATAAAGTATTGCTGCCTAAATACACAAATTTTAAATATATATATATATATATATATATATATATATATATATATATATATATTTTAAAATTATATTTAAATTATGCCTAAATAAACAAATTTTAAATATATATATATATATATATATATATATATATATATTTAAAATTTGTTTATTTAGTCAACAATACTTTATTTAACAGTTAAAGTATTTAATGACTTGAAAATGACTAAATGCATAGCCAAAAGCGCTCGCAAAATTAACATTTGGACAGTTTTTATATAATTTATAATCGGAAAAAATTTATCAGATCGCATGAGAAATTGTATAAATGAAAACTAAATCAAAGCACCTTATCTGTCGTATTCAATAATATATATATATATATATATATATATATATATATATATATATATATATATATATATATATATATATATATATTGAGAATGAAGAATGAGAAGCCAAGAATGTATAGGACATTTTTTCATACTGAAGGAAAGATGTCGAGGAACATTTCTAGAAGTTTTGTTACATTGGACTAAAGCAGTCCAATGTAGCCAGCCAAGGAAAACTTTAATCTAAAATCGACAGTTCCTAGCGTTGGAAATTATTCCGATCAAGGCACACGAATGATTTCCGATACGACGTTAGATAACGCCCAAAGAGCTCAGGCTTTAATAATATTGCATCCTGGAAAACGAATGCTTGTGAAATGTGTTTGGGTTCCGATGTTCCATCTTGGCTGACATCCAATCTGATTTAGAAAGCATGTCCAATTCCAAAGTGTATTAAAATATTAAAATCTAAAAAGAAAAAGACATTATATGAGGTTCAGTTAAAAAAGCATTGTTTTTTTCTTCTTTAATTAAAACTGATTTAATAGGAATTGTATAAAATTAGGTAGCTCCACAAAAATGCGATACCTAAGGCTTAAAATGAATTTAAAATAATGAAAAATTCCTTCTTGGGGCTTTTATTTTAATTATAATTTCAAGCTTATAGATTAAATTTAATATTTCCAATAAGCAAAATACTTTGCTGTATTTCAAGAATTAATTTGAATTGGCGAGATGAAATTTTTAGTTGCCTTTCATCGCAATATAATACTCTTTCAAAAATAAAATATACTTTTCTTTTTTGAAGTTTATAAGCTGGTTCTAATGGATAAGTGATCTGATTTGAAGCATATATTAATTATTTTATGTTTAGAATATTGCAGAAGTTCATTTTTTTAACTCGACAGTAGCTGTTTTAATGTGTTGACAGCCAACAGATCTAATGTTATTCCAAGGAGAATTTTTACTTGTTAAATATTATTGAATTAATTGATGTGAAAGCATTTTTATATAATTTTAAGTACTCAGTAATTTTAAACATTTATCAAAATATGCTCAGTAAATGTGATGTTTTATTACAATTTTATAGAAGTTGTCTTTAA
This sequence comes from Acanthosepion pharaonis, assembly GCA_903632075.3. Lineage (NCBI taxonomy): Eukaryota > Metazoa > Mollusca > Cephalopoda > Sepiida > Sepiidae > Acanthosepion > Acanthosepion pharaonis. Next base: position 435,438 of record CAHIKZ030000045.1, on the reverse strand, counting down.
ATTTACCATAGTTATCGCTTTTATTTTCTGATAATATATACACATAAAAAATCAAGTCTTTAAAATATATTCCTGCTCGATTATTTGTATTAACCTTTGCCAGTCATGAAGTGCAAGTATAGTTTTCACTAAAATAATAATATAATAAAAAAGGCTGGTATTGATACCGGATTTTAAAACATTTAAAACATAATATTTTTTTTTAATTAATATATAAAAGAATGAAAACAGTTTTTGTAAAAATTTATTATACAACAAAAACTTTTTTTCTTTTTGTATAGTGTCCTTATTATATCTTATTTATAAAAGTAATTAAAAGCTTTACTAATTAAATAATGTCATAATTCGATTGCATTTTCATTTACATTCAGAGCAGATTTCGGTAAATGGTGTTTCTCTTTAGGAAAAAACAGACTGACGATTTAATTTCTTCAAGGGGTGTCGCTTTTAACTAATATAAATATGAAGAGACCGAAATTATATAATAATTATAATTATCAATTTCTCGAGATTTCATAAAAATTAACTAAGTAGAGATAATAGACTCAAAAAAATGATTACCAAGATTTTCTAAAAAAAAGAAATTTCAACAATAATTTCATTTATTTTTGTATAACTCCTGAAAACTTGATTAAAATCAGACTATTATATGATTTTTGAAAGAAATCCGAATGTGTTTTAATGGCAAAAACAACGTTAAAATATACTATACTAATTTCTGTCTACCCAGGGACGAAAGAAAAACAAGATATTAACCAAAATTTTGAACATACCAGAAAGGAGTTCAAAAATTAATAAAATAATCAAAAATACATTGGTCTTACCTCCAAATAATAAATATAAACATTTTGACAATAAAACTTTGTTCTTATCAAGTTTGGGCCGTTTTTTCATCATGTTATGCTCTTTATTAGAAGACTTTATGGAAGTACCTATACATACGAAAATGAACAACAATTCCTAGGATTCCAAATTTCTTCATCAGGATAGTCTTCTTTATTCCCAAATGTGGTAGGAGCTTCGTTCGAAAAATAATTAATGTCTTCTTTAATTATAATGATTCTAATTGTAGAAACACACAAAGTATGCGAAAAATGGACGCAATTGTCTGAGATTGTCAGTCTAAATGACATAGCTGCTCTTAAACTACCCAGACTTATTTTTAGAAATGCACAAAGCATGCCAATAGTCTTTTCATTCCAAATATAATTCTCAATTATATTTTCCGTCGTTTTCAATCGTGATACAAAGATTGGTTAAAACGTAACACATGTTCGTCTCTAATTCGAAGATGTTTAATAAAATACGAAAAACGTACCAAAGTGATTTAATAGCATTTGAGAATTGGCACAGATTTCCCAAAATTCCAAATCTACTTCTCAATTTGCTTTCTTCCACATGGCAAGATTGTCGGTCAGGAAGTAATGTTCATTCTTTTTTAATTCGAAAGGTTTTAATAGAACGCTAAAAGTGTACGGAAATAAAGACTTAACAGCATACCAGTATTGACACAGATTTCCCAGAATTCCAAATATTGTTCTCAATTTATTTCCTTCTCAAATACAGGTAATGTCAGTTCTTCTTTAATTGCAACAAGATTTATATAATAGAAGTACACAAATCATAACAGACATATTGTAAATTATTTAGTCGAAATCATACCTTTTTATCTAATCTCCTTTGTTCTAGATTCATGTGACCCATGTCTTACGGTTGTCGCGTTATACGTTACATATACAAAAGCTGAATAATCATATAATATCAGGCCGTAAATACTGGACAATTTCCTCACTGAGACAGGAAATCTTTGAGGCAATTGTGATGAGGTCCTGCAGGTGAATGCTAAGAATATCATGGATGGAACATGTGAGCAATTAGAAAGTCGAGAAAAAAAAAAAAGAATTCTTTCTTCTTTATCTCCCCACATCGTTTCCAGAATTAAATAAACGGATTTCTCTAGGCCCAGGTATCAAGCGGTCTAAAATACGGGAAACTCTGACCCCTAACGAGTAGAGAAAGCGATAAAAACTATTTGATGAATCTTGCCAATAATATCTTGTAATCTACAGATATAACTTAAAAGAAGTTGTGGCGAGTAAGTTCCCTTTTAAAATATTGACTTTCTATACAATGTCCTTTTAGATAAAGCAGAAACATGAGGCATCAGAAACATGGTTCTACAAAAGGATGATGAGAATACCATGGACTAAGCGTGTGAGTAATGAGGAAGGTTTAAGGATAATAGAAATAAAAAGACGCATTCACATAAAATCAGAAAGACACGGTTACAATGTCTAGGACATCAAATGAGAAAAGAGGGCTTAGAGAACTGGAAACTCACAGTATATATTGAAAGTAAGAGCGAAAGAAAGAAACAGCAATTAACCAACTCAAGAAGCTTCTGTTAATGGATAACAGAACAGAATGTGTGAGGTATAGTCAAACAACAAAACTTACTAAGAAATACTAATTATCATAAGTTGTGGAGATACATGATCGTTACGTACTAAAGGAATACGACACATAGTAGAAGAGATAAAGTACCCTAGTGTTGTCGAGAGTTCTAATCTGCTGGGCAAATACCATAGGGAAAATTATTTATATCCTCCCGAGCTATATGTTAAATAGTAGGTCTGGAAAATCATTGTTAAAACAGTATATAAAACTACACTAGTCTAACTATGAAAGCTACAGAAAAAAATAGCCAATCTTAGCTAATTTTGGGACACTGGAAATAAAAAAGATATCCAAAATTGTTGATTGACTCTAGATTTCAAGATACAGTACTAGTGTTAAAGGAATATTTCATCAAATAATTTTTCTTGCAAGATTTTTTTTTCTTAATAGCTGTATTATACAGTGTTGTGGATTCCGGGATGAAATCCGGTCTCAAATGAATGGCAGACGCAGGAATGAAATATAGCAAATAAACGTATTGACGTAATAATACAATTGGTAATACGGTTAGTAGATACAGAAATGCGGTTAGTAGCAATAATAATATATATACAGTCTGGGAAATTCAGTATCGAAGTATGACTTCCTTCCGAGTCTACGTGCTCGCAACTGTGACTCCTACAAAGCGGTTACCTCACACTCTCACTCTCTCACTGTCTCACTGTCTAACTCTTTAACTCCCGGGTATTCAAAATTCAGTATCGAAGTACGACTTCCTTCTGAGTCTACGTGCTCGCAACTGTGACTCCTACAAAGCGGTTACGTCACACTCTCACTGTCTCACTCTTTTACTCCCGGGTATTCACCGGCAGCAGTACATGTACACACTGGGCGCGTCCACTTGTATGAAAAAGGGGTGGACCCCTTAACATACAGGGTAAGGCAAAAGTCACACACCATAGGGATAAAAAAAAAAATTAAAATTTTAGTTACATTTTATTTAATTGTTATATGTTCTGCACAAAATGTCTTTTAATTTTACTTATTATATACGCATATTGTGTGTGTGTGTGTGTGTGTGTGTCTGTACGTTTATATATTGGATCGGATTTCCTACATTTTTCAACCGATTTCCACAAAACTTAACAGGACTACGTAAAATTACCTTGCGGTAGTTCTGACAGCGCCAAAAATTGGAAAAACACAATTGTTTTTGCACGAAATCAATTTGAAAATACGATAAAACACGATTCTGTCGCCAGAATGAAAGGGGGACAACTCATATCGAGTTATACTTATTATAAAACCCATGTTGTTTGTGTGTGTGTGTGTGTGTGTGTGTGTGTGTGTTCGTTTATATATGGGATCGGATTTCCTACATTCTTCAACCGATTTCAACAAAACTTCACAGGACTACGTAAAATTACCTTGCGGTGATTCTGACAGCGCCCCAAATTGGAAAAAACACAATTGTTTTTGCACGAAATCAATTTGAAAACACGATTAAGAGGCATCACGAGAATGAAAGGGGGACAGCTCATATTGAGTTATACTTATAATAAAACCCAGGTTGTTTGTGTGTATGTGTGTGTTCGTTTATATATGGGATCGGATTTCCTACATTTTTCAACCGATTTCAACAAAACTTCACTTGTTTTTGGCAGGTAGTGTTTCTTATTGTCTTGCACACTTTTTGTTCTTTATTTTTACATTCAAAATGCTTTAAAAATTCCATTTACAAGACAATTGTTTATAATAAAATTCTATTCAATCGGTAGACTCAAAACGATTGAAAACAATGTTTTTGTTTGAGTTTGGCTTTGACCAATTCGTAAAAAAAAAAAAAAAAAACTAATTAAGACATGCGTGTCCGTCAACCTTAGACAATAATCTTTGTCAATTTTATTTTTCAGTCTTTATGATGGTCGATACTTGATCTATCTCTTGCTGTTACATCCCCGGGCAACGCCGGTCTCTACTGCTAGTCAACTATTAATAGCCCCATGAAATAAAAAAAAACTCCAAGGGGGTCAGTTCTGGTGAACTCCGTGCCCACTGAACAGGACATGTTAGCTCCCCTCTCCAAGTTCTCCACTGCCTTGACCGGGTATTGAACTCACACTCTTTGAGTCCTGTCACTGGATCTAACCAACGCTTTTATCCACTGTGTCATGTTAAGGCAGTGGCGAACTTGGAGAAGGGAATTAACCAGAGATAACACATCCATCAAACATGGCACGTGTAACTTGAACTGTCTACCCCAGTGAGCAAAATAAAGGGTTCAGTTCGATATTCCAACCACCTGAAGAAGGTCGGTTAGAGAGTACAACAGCCGAAACGTTGTGATAAATATGGCGACAAAGATGAGGACAATAGTCTGCATAATGTAAATAGTGTACATAATATCTCATCTCAGAAATATAGACAGAATCTTCTGAGATGTATAAACTCTGATTCACATAACTGGCAATTCTGCAGAGATTTGATTGTTGTTGCTAAGGCTACAAGAGAGATATACCAAGTACCGTTGATTTCTTTGTGAATGGGATACCTGGGGCAGAAGTTCTCATTACATCAAGTGAAACCGGGTACGACGACAATCACTGGAACATGCGAGAATAATGTTCAGCATTCATTACTAGTTGAGTCAAAAAAATCATTCTTGACACCTCTTTGAATTAAACTTGTTCTTACAAAAAATAGTGAAAGGCTATGAAAAAAAAAGAAAGGTAACATTGAAGTATGTGCAAAATATATTTCCCAAGATGAGTGAAGCAAATAAAAAGGAAATCATCTTTGTTTGTCCCCAAGTTCTTAAACTTCTTTTGGATTAAAATCTTGATAGAGTTCCACAGATAAAGCAGGAAGTTGCTTAGAAAGTTTTCAAGTCAGTGGAAATTAATCATCTTTGGAAGGAAACAGCAGAAAAAATACATAAATATGGTGGAAGACCTCTTAAGTCACAGCTGTAACATGTCATTGAAGATCCACTTCTTAGATTCACATCTTGATTTTCAAACCAAATCAGTGATGCTGTGAGTGGCGATAACGGTGAAATATTTCATCAAGGCATCGCTATAATAGAATAAAGGTATTCGTGCTGATGGAATCCATCAATTCTGATTGACTATTGAAGGGCTGTAACTAAAAATGATCCTTTTGCACTATACAAAAACAAACTAAGAAGTTACGTGTGGTTGCTGATTAACTTCGTGTGTATATATACTTGGGGAGAGAGTTTTCCCAACTGAACAATTAAAGCAGATTTTACAAAGAAACTTTGTTTTTCTTGGATACATCCATTGTACTCATATGTATGGCATAGCTGACTAAATATCTCCAAATCTAGAGCCTCTTTTCGAATTCAGTATGCCAAAATACATACGAATAATTACTTTTCTTTTCTGAAAGTCAACCTGTGAAGAATTGTAGACCAGTGTCATTATTCTTATAACGCAATGTTTCGATTTGAAATGATCCCCCAAAATGGCTGTTATGTGATACAAAAGGATTAATCAATCAATACATTGTGTGGTTTTGAGTAATGTATTGTGTAACGATTAGTAAAGAAAATGTGTTTGTATAATTTGAAAGCCTTGTTTTGTAATCTGTATTATCTGTCTTGATACGTTAGGGTGGACAGTTGTAAAAATCTTGCTCATTTTCAGTAAACTCTGCTATCAAAAATTTGAAAATTAAATTAATCCTTTTGTAAAAATTCTTTTCGTTTGCAACCAAATTATTTCATCCGGATTATTTTATTCCCTAGTGATAAAGAATTACTCAAAAAAGTCTGATTACCATTTACGGTTTGGGAGACATTTTATTTGCTTTAACAGAAACGACAAATCCAATTCACTTGACGCGATGACAATAGGAAACACTTGAAATTTAACTTATCTTTTTTCGCTGAGATATTAAGCATTTTTCCTTGAAAACTGAATCATAGCAAAGCTATTAGAGTGGGTGATTACGTTGTAAATACTTTATTAAAATAAAGCTGTTTATTTCAACACAATGCAACGCAAAGGTTTAATTTGACTAGCACAATTATATAAATCGATATACAGAATGGAAAACAGCAGATATCGACTGAATGTCTATTTCATTTTGCTTCTCTGTCATTCAGAAATCAAGATGTCCTTTCATTCAACACATTTGTTAAATGGGTTTTGTTTTTAAGTCTCCGTCACAATATTCTGATTTATATATAATTATCTCCGGATAGCGACAGTAACACATCTAATATATTTAATAATATTCATATGTATCTATCTGAGGAAGGGACAACTCAAAACCGCCGACTGAACACCACCGACTGAAAGCCGGGACAACTGAAGACCGAGAAAACACAGCACCAACATCATCACTTTTTTTTTTTATAACCGAATAAAAGTAATTTATTAAGGTTTAGAACATTAATTAGTGAATATTTTTCTTCAAATAAGGTATTGGAAAAAACATTATGTAAAATATGAAATATGTAATTCTTAATGTATTAGGACTTGAATAAGCTCTCTCTGATTTTTCATGAAAAGGTAATGTTTTATTTACAAAAAAATAGTAAAAACCATGTCACTGAAAGTAATGTCCATCGCTAGCCACTACTTTTTTCCCAGATTTCTGGTAGCATTTCAATTCCAAAGCGAAAAAAAGACACGAGGTTAATCACGAGTCGACCCATGTTTTAGCATCTCCATAAGAATGAAAATGCTGTTCAGTCAGGTGATGTGCCATCGATCGGAATAAGTGATAATCGAACGGGGAAATGTCTGCTGAATACGGTGGGTGGGGATTGACTTCCTATTTAAGCTTTTCCAAGTAGGTTTTCCCCTGTTTTGCAGCATGTGGGCTAGAGTTGCCATGTTGCAAAATCACTTAGAGTCTCTGCTCGTATAGCGCCCGTTTTTTCTTCAATTCTTGGCTCAAATGCACCAATTGTAGTCAATGCTTGTAGTGATGCTTTCCGTCGCTTTGAGTAGCTCATGATTAACTATACCTAGCTGATCCCACCAAATGCAGAACAGAAGTTTCGAACCATGGATATTAGTCTTTGCCGCTAATGTTGATGCATAGCCGGGCTTACCCCCACGATCTATTATGATTAGGGTAATAGTAGTGTATCCACTTTTCATCGCCGCTCACGATACAATGCAAAAAATCTTTACTTTTTTGCGATAGAAGTAGCTGTCCAAACGTGACAAGACGCTGATCGACGTCTCTCGGCTTCAACTCGTACGGTACCCAATGTCCTTGCATTTGAATCATTCTTAATGCTTTCAAAAGTTTCGAAACTGTTATGTGATCAACTCCTAATAATTTTGCAAGTTAAGCTTGCACTTGAAATGAGTCTTTACGAAGCGTTGCCTCCAATTCTTCGTCTTCACTTTTTTTTCGGTGTGCCAGAGCATTCTTTATCTTCAATATAAAAATCTGTTTTTTTGAAGCGTCTAAACTAATCTCTGCATGTTGTTTCGGACAGAGCATGGTCGCCGTAATTCTCAACAAGAATTATGTGTGCTTCAGCTGCAGATTTCTTTTGAATAAAGTAGTGTAGTAAAATTCCCCACAAATATACTTTCTTTGGCAATAAATCCGATATCTTTAACGCGATGAAAAACAAAGCCCCAGAGCTATGAAGAAAACAAAACTTTGGCGAAATGACATACACTGAATTTCAAGCTTGCTTATAGTACATCCCTATAGATGCTTTACTATCTGAAACTACCCGCACGCAGTTTTCGAAACGCCATCTGTTGGAAAACAGCGAGAACTTATTCAAGTTCCTAATAATTTAGTTTTTAATGAAGTAAATCGAGATTTTAAATGTTTTCATAAAAACGTTATAACATTTAATGTTGTGAATTATTGAAATTAAATTACTATTTACTTTATTAAAAATAATTAAAAATTAAAAAACGGCTTCATTTTCTTTTACATTTTTCTGTTTTACTTTACTAAAAAATTAAAAATTAAGTGCGTTTTTTTTAATTATTTGCATATGTCAATTTACTTGATTACAAAATGAATTTCTTTAGGATCTACTTTATTAAAATAATTAAAATAAAAAAAAAGTTTCATATTTTACATAATGCCTTTTCAAATGCCTTACTTGAAGAAAGATATTCACTAGGTAAGATTTTAATCTTTAATGAATTGCTCTTATTCGGTTTTAAGATAACGTTATGTTCTTCTGGTGCTGAGTTGTCGCGGTTCTGAGTTGTGCCGGCGCTAAGTAGGTAGTGTGCAGTCGGCGCTCAAAATACAAATGATAAAAATTTCTATCTTGATCTCTGACGAAGCTTTAATAAAGTGAAACACGTTAGATTATGATCAGTTTACTACTTGTTCTTTATCCTATCATTTTGTCAGATTCCTATCCATACTTGATCTATATTTGATCATTCCTCCTTCGTAACCCGCCCACAAACATTTCATCACCCCTTCGTACCTGGAAAGAAACAATGCGGTTATTAATAAGAGTTTAAATTGATGCATGCAATATTTCACAGATCTAGCATCACTGCTTCACAGCCAGTCTGTGGAGTTTTTAGTCTACCCTCGTACACATAAAGAAGCAATGCGGTTATTAGTGAGTTGAAATTAACGCATGGAAGATTTCACAGGTCTAGCATCACTCCTTCAAGGCCAGCCTATGGAGTATTCAGCCCACTTCCGTACCTGAAAAAACAAAAAAAAAACAAACAATGCCGTTGTTAATATGTGTTGAAATTAACGCATGCAAGATATGATAGTTCTGGCATCATTCCTTCATAGTCAGCCTATGAACTTTTCAGCCCACCTTCGTACCTGGAAAAAACAATGCCGTTATTAATAAGATGAGTTGAAATTAATGCATGCAAGATTTCTCAGCTCGCATCACTCCTTCATAGTCAGCCTATGGAAAAAAATAAAGGGATTATTAATAAAAAAAAAAAAAATAGTTCACATAAATGCATGCAGTATTTCATCGATCTAACGACAATCCTTCATAGTTACCTAATGGAATTTTTGCCTATCTATAATATCACCATGAAAATATTAGCTTCTAAATATAAAGAATTATTGTTAGTCCCTAATCAATTTCTGTCTAGTTATATTGACAGCTAGGCTGTAATCTTGGAAAATAAAAGACCAATGCATGGGAAACTATCTTTATGTGTGCGCCAACACAATGGCTTTTAGGGTCAACGTCGTTTGAGCCTTCCTCTTTATTTTATTTTTTATTTTTGCTTTTATTGGCATTATATTAGGAGAAAAACAACGACTGCACGTCATAAATATTATTCATATGACAACTCAATTTGTAATGTCAAGTTTTGATTTCCTTTCATCTATTCGCTCTGTGCAAATCATAATGCTATGTAAAAGTAGGCGCATTGACAAGGTCGCCGCTTTTAATATGTATTTATTAGCTCGCATTTATCCGGGATGTTTCATTAATCTGTAATATTCCAGTCAATAGTGAAAGATTTGGAAAAGGATTTACCTTCAATTTCAATGCTGAATTCAACTTGGGAGAATGTAGGAGCAATTTTCGACAAATGAACCAAATTGTAAAGAGCATAAAATAAAACTAAAACTTAAATAGCAGGACTTCATACAAAAGAGCCGCAAATTTGATGTTTCATCCTGAACGATGGACGCCATCCTATCCGAAAACATACAAACAAGTATATATATATAATATATAACGATTTAATATATATTGAGTCTTTCATACACACACATACAAACAAGTATATATATATATATATATATATATATATATATATATATATATATATATATTTTTTTTTTTAACATACAACGTGTCACGTCATTTGTTTACATTTGATACGCGAACCAGGGGAAGATGATCTCTCGGTTTCGGTGGCTATGGCGGAACGAATATTTTCCCCGAGGCGCCACGAGATCGCAAAAAAAGAGCATTGCCAAACTTGACGAAAACAGGGTATGAAGAAAAGCTAATTGATTTTTTCCATTTTTTGTAAAATGTTGACTTATCATATATATATATATATATATATATATATATATATATATATATAAAAATTTGTTCTACGGAAGACATTTTTTGTTTATTTACATTCTTTTTATAGATACAAATGTCTTAAAATAATTGTCGGACTTTGTTATGAAATTTTATTCCATTTCATAATGTGTTATTTGTATTTGCACGTCATTTGTTTAGATTTGATACGATACATGAACAGAAAAAAAATCAAATTAATGTACGTGAGAGATTCATGGAAGATTTAAATACAGTAAATTTGACCTCGATTATAAACTAAAATTACCAACACACCTTCGTGGCCAAATGGGTAAAGGCACGTCAAAAATATTGTCTAAAAAAACAACTGAAATAAACGCATTTGTTCCTTTTGTATAGGATACAGGTCCAATCAAAACAAAAAAAAAATTTGAATCCTGTCGTAATCACTAAAACCGAGGACGAATATTTTCTATGAAAAATTCTCCGACTTGAAAATTCAGGCCGGTAAATGTTGCTCAATACTTTTTATTTTAAAATAAATATTTGTTTCTATAAAATAAAAAAATTTAAATGTAAAAGAACATAAAAATGTTTTTGGTCTTTCCTCTTAAAATATTTTTCGTTCTTTGTCCATTTCATAAGAATGTATAACATATATATATATATATATATATATATATATATATATATATATATATATATATATATATTATAATGAATCATTCATACAAAAATTAAATTAGTAAAATTAATAATATAAAATCGCTAAATCCCTTCACTACCAAATTTTAAAGATACATTAACCCACTAAACACTAAGATGAATTATAAACTGTATTAGATCTTCCTTAAATATGCAAGTACTTCGACGGGTCCTCCGATCATCATCAGGCATGGAATCTATTTTGTTTTTGGTAAAATTCAGGTAGCATCCGAGATGAAATAATATAATGGAAATGTTTTTTTGGGAATGTGTTTTGATAACAAATACAAACTTGTGGAGCGTGCAGTCGCAACGTTAAGGTTGAATTTTTGGAAATTTAAGTGAGAGCGTTTTTTACTAATATGGCAATTTAAGAATTTTTTGTCCTAGGAATTTATCAGTTACCTGGCATGAACTAAATAGTTCAATAAGTCGAGCAATGTGTCAGCTGTTATTCTGAGAATTTGTATGTCGGACCAGTTGATTAAATCAAATATGTCGGGCAGTTAATTTATATTACAATTAATCGTTTATACAATAAATAAATTAGTAAAGTTACTGATATAAAATGGCAAAGTCGCTTTGCTAACTAAGTTTTAAAGATACATTAATCCACTAACCACTATGAGCTCAGTAGTTCAATAAGCAGAGCAATGTCTCATTTGTTATCCCGAACATTTGCACGTCAGATCAGATCTTTTAAATCAAACTCTTAGCGGGCAAAATAGTAATCAAATTTGTCAAATTTTCTCAAGATTCTGTATCCTATTTTTACACATTCCAATGAAGGCTGGATTTTGTAACGATGTACGAAACATGGAGAGGATTTAGAGAAGCCTTGAAAAAAGGAAATGAGAGAGAGAGAGAGAGAGAGAGAGAGAGAGAGAGAGAGAGAGAGAGAGAAAGAGAAATAAACTTTTAAAAAATATTATGCTATACATCAAATAATATTGAACTAGGAATTTAATTTCTTTTTACCTAGACATTTTAATATATTTGAAAAGGACTTTCATCGAATAATAGCAACGAAGGACAATCTTTTCGCCGCTAAAATGTCTTGCCAAGGTACCTTACACTTATTTCATAATTATAAATTTACATATTATCATAAATTTGTCATCACAGATCCTTCAAACGGCCTGCATCCAGATCGATATTAGCTGAGTTATCCTGTTTCAGTTAATCGCTAATCTCGACTTTGGTCGGAAATGCCTGCTTTTCAACAAGGTAGAATTTAGGAAAATCCTAAAATTGCTTGAAAATTGAGAAACCAACCCCTTTTTTACTTTTGTTCAACTAATGAAATTCCCAGGTTCTACTTAAGGTAGAGGGTTAATAAATAAGTTTGCAGTAAGGGCTTACAGGGAGGAAGCAATAGGTGTATATTATGATGATATGTAACAGTTGACTGGAAGAGGTTAAGATGATAGTGATCGGAGAAGCATTCTGAGCGGAACTTAGTTACAGTTTCACGCTGAGAGCGTATTATTTGGCGGGGATCAACAGTTTGAACAAGGCCATTACGCTAAAACCCTCGGTCACGATGACTTGTTAATTCGTGCCAGCGCAACAATCGACGATCCGAAATAGTTCCGTCGACACAAGTTCACTCACAAGTTGATACCGGGATCGCCTATCCCAGGCCGATAATCGCTTGGTCACTTTCCTGGTGAGATTCGAAACCAATCTTTACTAAATGAAATTGTTGTACAGGCATACAGAGAGGAAGAAAGTGGTGCATATTACGATGATATGCAGGATAGATAGGGCTTAAACCTCTATATGAAGATTGTAGTTTTCAGTAGAGTTCAATAAAACAAAATTTTTGAAGAAGCTGTCTGAA
>CAHIKZ030000045.1:412500-417500 GCA_903632075.3 Acanthosepion pharaonis | reverse complement strand
TATTGCTGATTCTTCTTTGGGTCTTATCAAGGAGCTCAAGGTAAATAGCAGGAGCACAGGGCCATATATGGCAGCAACATTCTAAGCATGGAAAAATGGAAGATTTATAGATTGAACAGAAGCGCAGGTTTATACATTGTTTCCTGTCTAGGATTGGATTTACAGATCCTTATAAGCATGTTCATTCTTACACTCCAAGTAACTGCCGGCGTCTTAATGGCATTAACGCCTTGCTTGGGGTGAATTCATTTTTTTTTTAAATGACATATATATCTGCTGTCGTTTATTGTTGGCCATATTTTCTCGAGGAGCAGCAAAAATTAGGTACTGTCATGTGAAGACGCAATATTTGAAAAACGGTGAAACTGACAAAAACAAAAAATTCATTAATAATGCCATAGAAAAGTCAGACATATTTAGATATTAAGCAATTTATATTTAAATATAGCTAACAGGAACCAGGAAATGGCTGAAAACACAGAAAGAAAATAAAACATTTTAAGCAAATGTCGTTCCCAAAAATGCCAACCATGGGAGGACGATTAGCTACTCCATTATTGCAGAAGCCTGCTCAGGAAAATTGTGTTTCCGCCACACCAACAGAACCAGTCTGTGGCTTCCACTCTAACTTCATTGAACAGGCCTTAGTCAATGTCATTAACGCCTTGCTTGGGGTGAATTCATTTTTTTTTTAATTACATGTATATCTGCTGTAGTTTATTGTTGGCCATTTTTTTCTTGTGGATCAGCATTTAAAACGCAGCGGATTAGCCCACGCCTAATATGTAAAGATACACATCGACCAACGGGCAAATTTTTCACCGACTGGACAATAGCCACCTTTCTTTGCATTCCGATTCTGGATCTCGTCGGGCCACGCCAAAACTTAGGTTAGGGCGTTTGCATGCTCACAAGTTAGCACGATGAAAGACAAATGCCACGTCGACAAAAAAAAGAAGTAATTTACATATATATATATATATATATATATATATATGTATGTATGTATGTAATAATAATTGATATGGATAATGCCGAGGGCATTAATACAAAGAGAGCTCAATATAAGTAACAGAGCAATAAAATAATAATAATAATAATAATAACAATCCTTAAAATCTAAAAATTTTTAAAGGATTGTCTCTCTCTCTCTCTCTCTCTCTTTTTATACATATATATATATATATATATATATATATATATATATATATATATATATATATATATATATTTACGCTGACGTGCCTAACCTCTCGGCCACAAAGAACCGTTCTGTAGACAAGGTCGAATTTACTGCTTATAAACTTCAATCTTCCATGAATCTCGTACATTCATAACTGCTCTGGCGTATCAAATGTAAACAAATGACGTCATATATTAAGAAATGGACAATTTATTTATTAAAGACATTTTTATGTTTAACGTTGTTATTTATAGATACAAGTATTTAAGCAAATGCTCTGTTTATGATAAACAGTATTAAATAACATTTACCGGCCTGAATGTCCGAGAAATTTTCATAGAAAATATTCGTTCTTTGACATATATATATAGGAATGGCACATAGAAGTTCGGCACAATATATATATGTTGGAATTTGTTATTCAATCGTGTTAACTTGTGAGCATGCTATAATTTACAACAATACTAGCAACATCTCCAACATTTGTGAACAAGAGAAATATGAAGCTTGAGAGAAAAATGTCTCACCCCACATAGAGGCCCCACTTTCTTGCAGAAGTAAACATAATGACTGATTTTCTTTTCTTTTTCTTTTTTTACTGTTTATCTTTGTGGGTTACTTGAAACCGGATAATATTTGGGGATTTTCAGAATAACTTTCTGATAGTGAATATTACATGAGTATACTTTTTAGAATAACAATAACTTTATTCAGACGTAACACTTACTATTTAACTATTATCTAAGGGAGCAGAATATTCCATACCTTTCTACGACGTACATTCGCCTAAGTAAATGTAAAGAACGCGACTGGATTTCGAACTCGGCTCTCCGACCTCTCATTCCGTGTATGGCAAATTAACAGTAGCATAACTACGAAAAGAAGAGAATAATCAATATCGGAATAAAACTGCTTACCTTCGACTGCCAGTATGAAAGATACTGACAATACTTCTCTTTGAAAAACATTTTCGCGTTTGTTGAATTAGTATATATATATATTTGATAATTTGTGGTGGGGGATGTTATTCTGTTCACATGAGGTTTCTTTCGGATAGAACTTAAGTTGTTGGATGCGGCAGGTGTATCACCAGAGGGAAACGAAACACGTCTTGTCACATCAGATAATTAAAAAGCGGGAAAGACAAGGTTGGACACTTTCATATTATAGTTTTTTATACAGTGCCATCAAGCGAGAAGTCTTCGGGAATTCAAAGTGGTATTAAGCCATAGTAGGGATTTGAAGCGACACACATAAACAGGCTGAGCTTCATATATCAGATATACACAAGTTAATATAAAGTGGTGATATATGTATATATATATATATATATATATATATATATATATATATATATAGTAATTATTAGGAGGATTTGATAATTATATTTAATTAATTCATCAAGTCTGATAGAAATCTCAACAGAAGGCAGAAAACACTGGACGAACGTTTCGTCCTATATTCAGCAGTGCGCATCCACTACCGAGAATTGAAACCCTGCCAGTTCCAACGGGCATCGGTAACGAAGAGATTGCAAATCAGACTCAATATAGCGCCGCTCGATCACATATTCCGTGGTGGAACTCTTACTGAGTTCTCTGTAACCAAAGGACTGTGCCCCCTGGAGCCACGACTAGTCTCACCAAGTCGTTCACTCTGTTGAGGTTTCTATCAGACTCGATGAATTAATTAAATATAATTATCAAATCCTCCTAATAATTACTATCTGTGTACATCATTGCTTGAACCGGCTTCTAATGCTCTAGAATTTCTATCAGACTCGATGAATTAATTATATATATATATATATATATATATATATATATATATATATATATATGCGTTGAGTGTGTGTGTATGTGTAATTATATATTCTTATTGCTCAATGTAGAATCCAACACTGTTATAAAACCTTGGAAAATTCAGGTTAAATATCTTTAATCACTTCCAAAATAAAACGGTTCTGAGTTTACTCTCAGAATTGGACAATGCTGGTGTTACACGATTTGGACAACTTTGCTGTTATACCCACACACACACACACACACACACACACACATATATATATATATATATATATATGTGTGTGTGTGTGTGTGTATGAAAAATATAGTTTTACGCTAGACGCAATCGTCAGGCCGCGCATGTTCTTCGGCTATTTATATATATACGTCAGTGGGGGATTGTGGGTAATCTATTCTGGCGGTTATTTTTGCGGGAGTGGCTTGTTTCTTTATTTATCTCTTCGGGTTAATTTATTTTACTTGTTTTACATTTTCATTTTGTATTATTAATTCTTTTCGGTTTTTGATGTTTTATTAACGTATTTAAAAAAATTAAATTAGATTAAATTAAAAAAAAAGATACTTAGTTCGCTTACTTAATAGTGCTTTGGGGGGGGCTGGGAAGATAATTAAAGCTATTTATTCGTCCAATGTTTAAATTGTTTGCCGTAGTCTATTCTGTTAAGGAAGACACATTTTAATTAATTAATTTATATATTTGGATTTATTATTGTTACTTTTTTATTTATACTTATTCTTATTAGCTCTAACGGTTATTTTAGCGTGGGCGATTTGTTAATATATATATATATATATATATATATATATATATATATATATATATATATATATTTCTTTTAAGTTTGGAGACGGATTATGCATTCTTATTGCTCAATGTAGAGTCCAACAGTTACAAAACTTCGGTAAATTCCAGTTAAATATCTTTAATCATTTATAAGATACAACGCTTCAGAACTTGGACAATTACACAGTTTGGACAATTTTGCTGTTATATCCAATATATATATATATATATATATTGGAAGTGTTATCTGATGATATATATATTTTTGATGAAGATGAGAGTTAAGGGTACTCAAAAAAGTTACAAGCAGTCTAGTGAGGAAGAACCCTATTCACTATCAAAGCTGCGGATATTGTAAGATCAAAACTAAAATCTATTCGTAAAGCTGAGTGGCATCGGATGAGAAGGAAGGGAAGAGCGAAGAAAAGACCATCGTCCTTTTGGCTTTACTATGAAACTGCTTGGGGATAAACGGAGTGGTCAGTTAGAATGCTCTGCAAATGAGATTAAGAACTATCTCCAGAACACATTGGGTGACCCCGTAAGAGACAAGGATATCAGCCATACAGGAGGCTTGGTTAATCCAACCCATCCGACGGCTGACTTTAAACCAAGCTGGAATGAGATTTGGGAGGTAGTGAAGGCAGCTAGATCAGCCTCAGCTCCTGGACACAGTCCAGTTCCATATAACGTCTATAAACGCTGTTCGAGTTTTCTCCCGCTCCTATGGAAGATACTATAGGTAATATGGCGTAGAGGTAAAGTTGCAGACCAATGGAGATTTGCAGAGGGTGTGTGGATCCCCAAGGAAGAAAACTCCAGAGATTTAGACCAATTCAGGAGTATCTCTTTATTGTGCACCGAAAGTAAGATCTTTTTTAGTATTTTATCGCCTCGCCTGACGAGATTTCTTTTGGTTAATAATTATATCGACACTTCAAGACAAGTGAGGAATTCCAAGTTTTTCGGGTTTCCTTGAACATACTGGGATCGACAGGCAGATATTAAGAGACACTAAAGAGAATAAGGGAGACCTCGAAGCATTGTGGTTGGACCTTGCCAACGTATACAGGTCCATACAACATAAATTATTAGAAGTAGCCCTAAGAAGATAGCATATACCCGAGAAGATCATCCAATTAATCCTGGACTATTATTACAATTTTCAAATAAGAACTACTTTCAGGTTTATAGTTTCCCATTGGCACAGACTCGAAAGGGGTATTAT